>JAHDVE020010678.1:0-208132 GCA_022606495.2 Halesus radiatus
TTAAAAAGTATGCCAATTCAACCGTGTGTTCATATTGTTATGTAATGTCACACCACAAATTGATGCTTTCCATGAAAAAATAAAATTAAACATCCACTATTTATTTTCATTTAAAGTGTTATTTATATATACGGATACGAGTCCTCTTTGTTTAATGCTAATATAAATGCACCCGCTGCAAGTGCAAGTTATTACGTAGCCCGGCACTTAAAATAATATCACCGGGCATTTCCGAAAGTTTCGCTTTGTTTCAGAGCGGAGACCCAGCATTAGCATACCTTGTTCCCTTGTTCCCGCCCTGGGTGCTTCCGCTCCCCTTCGACACCGGATGTAATCCCGCCCTGCCCCCGTGACGTCATAACGCGATTATGATGATTTTCCGAGAGTTCTCTCGCAACAACAAAGGGACGGAGGCCGTACACACGACGCCCAAATAAAATAAATATTTAAAACGGTTGCCGCAGGTTAAATAAATTTGGGTTAAGTTATTCTATGCTTTGAATTCAGTCCCGGATAACAGGATTTACTAAAAATATGGCGCTATTTTACTCATAGACGGAAAATGCCTGAAAACGTATCTACGAAATTCTTATTATGTCGGTTATTTTTTTTATAAAAAGACAAGCTGAGTTTTAACAAATTAGGCACTATAGCGAGCATACGCATATAAATTAGCCACAATAAAAAGCATTCAAATTCGAATTCCACCCACTATTGGTCCCCCGACAATTGATCCCCCGACAAATTGTCCCCGGAAATTGATCCCCGGAATTTTCTTCAAGTATTCATATTTATATCCGTGAATGGTTAAAATACATAATATTTTAATAGGGTAGGAGCCAATTTCTAAAAATATATTGCTCTCGTACGAAATTACATATTATTCCAGACAACTGGGAATGTTCATATTTACAATAAATCGTTTTTTATGTTAAATATTGTGACTTTTACGAATTGTGAAAAACCGTTTTTAATTTAATTAAATGAAATCACCAAACTATGTTTTAACCAATTTTATTTTTAACGTCGACCGGTTTCCGAACAGCCGTTACATCATCAGGGCAAAATATGTACTAAACAGTATTACTAAATGATGGCAGAACATACATAATAGGTGTCACGGAGGGGGTAGCGGCGTGACTAGAGATTAGTAAATTTTATTTGTATTAAACATAAATAACGTGTAATATAGCTAAAATAATTATACAACCGTAATCTACTTAAAGTAAAAGTTTTGAATATGATATCTGATACATTTTAAAATAACGATTTATTGTGAATATGACAAATTTAATTTTTTCGTACGAAAGCAATTTTTTTATAAATTTGCTCCCACCTTACTTAAACATTATAACACTCACGGATGTTGGCATACAGGAATATAAATACTTGAAAGAACTTTGGGGGATCAACCGTCCGAGGAATTAATTGACGGGGACGAATTATCGGGGGATCACTTGTTCTTTTTAACTTCGTGAATCCGATCACTCCCTTAAACCTTTGTGCTAAATATACACACTTTCCTTTATCTGTAATTACTTTTGTTTTAATACTAACAGGTATGTGTCATAGGTACCTTAAATACGTATTTGCAATTAAAACATAAAATTCACGTTAAAAAAATAACGTACAAATGTAAAAATGTTTTTCAATTACGAAAAGAATAATTAATTTTTAAATCATCCAAGAAGATATTATCAGCTACTATTAATAAAAATATGAAATAAATAAATACATTGAAAATAGGGTAACGGTCGCAACTGAGACTTTAACGCAGATCCCCTAGTCTTACCGGGACCAACGTATTACTATTAATAATAATATGACACAAATAAATACATTGAAAACAGGGTAACGGTCGCAACTGAGACTTAAACGCAGATCCCCTAGTCTTACCGGGACCAACGTATTACTATTAATAATAATATGACACAAATAAATACATTGAAAACAGGGTAACGGTCGCAACTGAGACTTTAACGCAGATCCCCTAGTCTTACCAGGACCAACGTATTACTATTAATAATAATATGACACAAATAAATACATTGAAAACAGGGTAACGGTCGCAACTGAGACTTAAACGCAGATCCCCTAGTCTTACCGGGACCAACGTATTACTATTAATAATAATATGACACAAATAAATACATTGAAAACAGAGTAACGGTCGCAAATGAGACTTTAACGCAGATCCCCTAGTCTTACCGGGACCAACGTATTACTATTAATAATAATATGACACAAATAAATACATTGAAAACAGGGTAACGGTCGCAACTGAGACTTAAACGCAGATCCCCTAGTCTTA
Source organism: Halesus radiatus (assembly GCA_022606495.2). NCBI lineage: Eukaryota > Metazoa > Arthropoda > Insecta > Trichoptera > Limnephilidae > Halesus > Halesus radiatus. The sequence goes on from JAHDVE020010678.1 coordinate 2,312, forward strand.
CCGGGACCAACGTCACACTATTAAAAAAATATGAAACAAATAAATACATTGAAAACAGGGTAACGGTCGCAACTCAGACTTAAACCCAGATCCCCTAGTCTTACCGGGACCAACGTCTTACTATTAAAAAAAATATGAAAAAAATAAATACATTGAAAATAGGGTAACGGTCGCAACTGAGACATAAAACCAGATCCCCTAGTCTTACCGGGACCAACGTCTTACTATTAATAAACATATGAAACAAATAAATACATTTAAAATAGGGTAACGGTCCCACCAACGTCTCTATCAATTCAGCTATTGAGACTTAATTACATTAAGTCGTTTTTATCGATCAAGTATTTCCAGTTTGTATTATCAATATTATCTTTACCTATTTTATTTTATTTGTCTTTATCTGTTTCATGTTGATATTATCGTCGTCAGTAATTAATTATTACAATAAGGATTGTCAGCTTCAATAAGATATTCTCAATAAATTGAAAATAATATCGCGGGAAACGTTCGTTTTCAAAAATAACATAATTCTGTTTGTGTTTTATTCTAAGAGTGATTGAAAGTAGGGCCAGTTGAAGCAGGGATAAATTACTGCTGCGAAAGAAAATGTTTTAGAAATTCGTTTTCAAACGCACTCATTTTTCATTGTGTTTTAAAACAAAGGCTCTATTTTTAATCTAGCCCATACAGAAAAGAATTTAACCTATAACAATAGATACTTATCTGTTTTTTCTTTGCGCTAACTCATATAATTTGTAATGATTTTGTGATAAGGTACTTTTTTTACTCTGTAACAATTAACTATAATTATTTATAAATACCACTGTAAACTTTTCTTCAAAGAAATGCTTTTTTTTCATGGTGAGAAGAAATTGCTTATTAACGACATAAACATAAACTAGTAGAAATATATAGAAAACTTCCTTAGATATTTTCGTTTTTATAAACTTCTACTGATTACTGGAAGATATTATTATAAAATCAGATGTGATTAATACTCAGTATTCTTTCATGCGTCATCTCGTAGCAGAGGTTGATGACAGCCATTTTTAAAATATCATGGTCTTATGCGAGAATGCTTTACTTGTTCTACCGGTATTTCAATGGATGATGCTCCGAGGAATTGGTGTTAGTGACCCTTTCGGCACCGATGAGCAATCAGAAAACACGCAAAACGCGCGCCCAATATTTGTACACAGGCGACATTTGTCAAATGAGAACGGGTCGTTTCAACGACCCACTATTGAGTTCGACAGCTCGTTTGTGGAATGATTTGCCGGCCGCTGTATTTCCTTCCTCCGACAATATGAGTCACTTCAAGACCCTTCACACAGCATTCCCAAAAATATTGAGAGTATCTTCCACTCTGGAATGTGCGGAAATATGTGCAAATATAAAATGTTAAAATTAAGTAGAACGAAGAAGAGAAGGGGTATCCATACCGGTTTAGTTCATCATCCTTGATAATCACAATCTTCGGATTTCACGTTTTCAATCAATATTCCATTTTGAATCATTTTTCATTTTTACAATGTGACTCAGATTTACAGTCTTTATCAACGAATAACTATTAACATTGTATTTGTGTTTGTAAAAAAAATGTATTTTATTTTGTCTTGATAAAAGATATCCGCAGCCAGATTTAAATAAAATATTATCTCCTCAAAAATGTACAGATCTTACAAATAAATAGGTATTTCTTTGCTTATCACAGGATGAGCAAAGATATCAAAACAATATGAAAAATTAAATGTCAGTACCAGAATACTGGTCGTTATCTGAAAGTGAACTTCAATTTTGATTTGAAATATTTCAATATAATATTTTTCAACGAGATAAACCCAATCATTAGATATCTGCCCCGGAGCGACTTTGATAATAGAGCCTCATTCGCCAGGCATTATATTCGCCTGGCTTCTTATCAGGAAATGATTGCCGAAGGCTTTATTCCCGCAAAGTTTATAGACTTGTCAAATATAAACCGCAACGTAGGTTGTCACACTTTCCCGCATTCGCATAGGCTTACAGCTGATACCTCCGTTAAAACCTCTCGCTCCCTCTCATAAACGACGAATGTTCAAGAATGAAACGTTACAACGGAACTCTCAGAAGTAGCAAAAACACATCTCTCGTCATAAAGAAACGCTTTATGGCTTCTTTGATATCAAGTTAGCGGAAATTTTAAAAGCACAACCGAAAAATATCCAATATCTGCACATAAAACTTCGTAAGATGAAAGAGCGCAAGATAGACGACCGCAATATATAAGATACATTTACTCACATCCCAGTTATTGTTTGAAATGTAACGTAGACATTTAATAAAAGGTCTGTTGAGTTTTTAAAAGCGTTTGCTCGTAATATTTTTTTACGTGTTTTGTCATAAAATGATAACGGTTTAACAAAATATCTTAAGAAAAATTATTTTTATTTTATGTTGTGTTCATATAATGCCAACATTTTAATCTTTCAAAATAACGTTGTCCATAGGGTATGCAGATTCTACATTTGCTGAAAATATTAGGTTAATTTTAAGTAAACACCATTTAACCACAAAATTCATTTTCTGTTTACTGTTTGTCCATAGGGTTTTTTTAATACAGCCTAAAGTTATCATTAAATTACTTCATAAAATATGTCTAAATTATGGTAATCCACCCTGTACCTGAAAAAAAACCTTAACTATTTAATGTTGTTTCAGGATACCAATGGAGAATGGTTCCATAGTCTTCAGTCCGTTCCCCGCCCAAGAGTACCGCCAAGACGTTCACGGCGCCGTCTATCGCTGTAGGGCGGCCAACACGGCTGGGGTGGTACTTTCGAGAGATATGCACGTCACTGCTGGTATGTCAACATTATTTAATATCTTTATAGTAGTTAGGTACTGCACGGCGAATCCCGAGATATTTGAAACCTTTAACCGAAAAGAGTCATATTTTTTCTAACAATACAACGATTCCATGACAAAACAGAACATTGATGAAAAAGTAAAAAAAGAGAAGAACCAAAAAAACAAACAAATCAATCTTAACTAACTTATTATTTGATCAAGTTCTGTTATCGCTGTTCTGTTTTATCCAATTAGCGATACAAATATAAGCTTTTAAAAAATCCCTGATATTGATTTTTTTGTTGTTTTTAAATTTAATGTAAATCAAATTTAACAACGTTATTATTTTTTTTAAATAATAAAAACTAAAACTTCTTACAAGACTTAATAATAATATTATTAAATTTGATTTAGATTAAATTAAATGGAGTTCTACGAATTAAACACAAAAACAATTAATGATTTATATATGCTTCACAACTCTATATAATTGATATCGCGAGCTGAAAATTGTCGCGTTGATCAATAAATTCCAGTCAGAAAGAGTTATATATATTTTTAATGACATCAGAGCTCGTCATATGAAAGTTTTAATATCTAAATTTAATGCACAAACATTAATGAGATATAATATACTATCTGCTTTATCTTCGTAGCTACGACTAGTTTTACTTCCCGTCTTAGTGGGAATAATTGCTTTTCTTTTTAAATATTAAAATAACATGGAAAAAATACGATAAATATCTTTATTCATTATTTTTTAACACTAAAATGGGTACTATAAAGCTGTACAGCTCATGATAACAATTATTTTACTATCTGAAGATATCGTCGGCATTCTGCAAAAACTCAATAGCTGAAAAATCTAAAAGTAGGTTTTTGTATACTTGAGTTCTAAATGACGTTTCGCATAACTATCTGCAAAACATGTTTAATTGATATCAGCTGACTAAAGTTAAGTATTTTGGAATTTACGTTCGCTACCTTTTTTCTTTTTCAATAATCTCCAAAAATATATACTGTTTTAAATAGACCAATTGTATTTTTATTACGACAAGCAATGTGAATGTTTTTGAAAACAAATTGCATTTTTTATTAGAATACTTACAATAATTCTCAAGAAGGTGCTAAAAATCTTTAAATCGCTCTCCTGTATAATATATTTTGTCAGTTTTTTGCAGTATAGTGACGAAATAGAGATGCATTGAATTAGAAATTCCTGACGGAAAAATCGGTGTTAATTTCTAGACGTCAGTACTCAGTATTTGAGAGAATTTGTTATTTTTCTGTAATAAACATATCTCGTATTTAGTGTGCGTAACATATTATTACCGCAACAAGTTTTTATAGTTTGTAGACAATCGTATTGGATTTCGATCGAAAGTGTTTCCGTATTTAGCACTAACTGCAGACGTCATTTGAGCCCACGGCCTGTTGTTGAATAAGTGGATACATCGGGAGGTAGAAAATTCTCGCGGAAGTTATGGAAAAGCTAAGGAGATGTAAAACTAAAAAAAATAAACCCACTGAACAGAAACAAAAAAAATGGCGAAATATGCTATTTCCATAATATTAAAAAATCTGTTTGGAAAAGATACAAAGAGCAATTAAATACTGCTAAATAAAAATATTAATAGATTAATTAATAATGATGCCACAAAGTGAATACCAATCGTTTGAAGAAATTATAAAATATATAAATGGTTTTAATCAAAAAGGACCTTCTCATGTTTGAAAGAATTTTCATAATAAACTTAAAATGTTTATTCTATAGCAGAATACTTATATAATGATTTTGTTTTCCAGTTTAAATTTTTCAAACTTTTCCATTTCATAATAATTTTATGAAGAGTTCGGTGTAATGTAGATAATTTTAATTCACGTCCAACGTTAGCATTACCTTCACTATAGATACTCGTTCAAGTATTCCAAAACATATACGCTGGCACCTTATTTGACGAAATATCTTTTCGATCTTTGGCAACGTATGATGTTAATTTTACGAGCAACGCAACAACGTGCAATCATGCTGTTCTTATTTAAATTAAAACTGTGTTTTTTTATTATTATTCCTCCCGTAGAATAAATTGCTTATTTCTATTGAAAATATTTTATGATATTTCTAACATGGGTCATCATCCCAACTAGGCTAACAACGTTTTTAAAATTAGTAAAACTATTTTGTCTTTTTAAAACCTTCCAAGGGTCATAAAGTAGGATATCAATTCCAGCATCATTTTAAAATTGTTTGCAATATATAAACTATATTTTGAAAAACTGTTACAAATTCGAGAATTGATTACTCACATCATAATGGACTGTCTATGATTGGTACAGAGAATAGAGTTCAGCCTCAGAAGAGATGAGTTGAAGCCTTAATTCTAACTGTAGAATTCAGATGGGTGAAAGCCTATCAGAATCGATGATACTTGAGACATCGGGAAAAGTCATCGTTCAAAGCTGGACCCAAAAAGGCAAAAGATGAAAATTTTCAAAAGTAAATAGATGCAATTCCCGTTTAAATCATATAAAATGTAAATATTTCAAACGAATTACTTTAGTGGTGTACATTTATATGGGAAATGATTGAAATAAGATATAGATTAAGGTTACGTCACAGATGTATTTTATTTATTAATTTATCTTTATAAAACATAACAGATAAAGGATTAACAGATGTCTGTTTTCTTGGGAAATTCGAGGCAGACATAGGTACATACCTTATATAATGAAGTTAAATAATACAGTAATAATATTTTTTTATTAAAGTTTTGTAGGCGACTTATTTCATAAAACGATTTGTCGACCACGTGGCAATTGTTATTCACCGTGTTGTGCTTTTAATTAGGGTCACAGAAAACTTTCCCTACTCCAAACTCCCATCACACTTGTTTCATCTAACGTAGAGTAAGACCCCATTAGCTTTTTCATTTCGTCTACTTCCTGAAATTAGCAACTTTTGTAGGCATATTTCAGTACAGTTATCATGCCTTAAGCTTAGCTTAAGGTTTGTTGATTAAAGCGTTCAAGCTCGTATTTATAATAATGAAAGAAACGAAAATGTTCGAATAACGATTCTCGTAAAAATGCGTCGGCTGTACAAATCGTGTCAGTAAGTATCTAACAAAAAAAGGGTATATTCTTTGTTACAGAAAACTTATCCAGCTTTGACCGAGTTTATCTGGTTTCTTATTGACTTTTTTTAATTAAAAATGGTAGGTACATTTTTATAATTGGTGTGGTCTTAATTTTTAAAACTTAAATGAACATTTGATTTTGTCATTGCTAGTAGTGTGTGGATTATACACATCAAAAACCATTCAAATAACACCCTTCAATATTTTCAATCTTAACGAGCTGAACTTTAGTATTCCGCCCATGATTTGCTTATCGACATTCACCCAAATATAGCATACACACACAATCAATAGGTAAGCAGGCACATTAATAATATTTGCTAGAATTATGGTATCGAACGATCCAATACCACGCCATTACCAATAGTTTACTGAGCGGACGTATCGAGGGTGCTTACACCGTACCAAAAATAGAACGAAATATTCCGACCTTCGAAGAACTTTTTTTTCATGCCCCTCTTTCATTAATCGAAACAAAGAAACATTCGTTTTCGGAAGCAACAAATTTCTCCGCTATCCTATAGCCTTGAGGCAGTGGTCTGCAAACATTGTAAGCATGTAAGCTACTTTTGAAATTAAAGTTATCTGATGAGTTACACATATGCACATTCATCATTCAAAAGTTTTCTATGCGTTCAGTATCCTGCCCGAAATATTTTTGTATGCGGAAGTTTTTGCAACTTTAACGAATGTGTTTTTTGAGTTTTATTCTCCGCAAACGTGCTTTAAAGTAATGCTGGCATTTATTTAGTAAAACGGTGAACATTTAAAATAAAACCTTTAATGGAATTCATCAATCATCAATGAAAAATATCTTGGTAATGATTGAGTAAGTACCTACAAACATTCATTTAAAAAAAAGGAATATGTATATTTTTTTAAATGAAGTCATTCTTACACGATTTTTTTTTCATACCGATCCCCATATGGAAACCATTTCGGGATCCATAGAGAAAATCTTTGCTTCAAACGACCATTATTTTCATGTCTACAATTTCATACACATATAGTTTCCAAAGAGTAAAGAATATTTTGAAACGGTACTCACTCGTCAAAAAATGGCAACACCTACACAAAATGTTAAATTCCGAACAAAAACACGCGTTCGCAGTGAATTTAAACACAGTCTATCTTTGATCTTTTTAAAAATGTTTTAAATTATATTCATAAATATACACACAACATCTCCACAAAATGCGTTACATTATAGTTACGTAAAACAATGACAGCTGTCAAATAAAACGCGCTAAACTGTGACAATGTTTACGCGTAGTATTTGCTCAATGCAAAATGTATAAAAATCATCAAAAATATTCTCTAAATCCACAATACTGATCAGTAATAAACGCATATTATATTAAATAGAAAAATAAATAATCGAGCAAAATTTTCCGCATAACATACTTACGAAAACAATAACAGATAGAGACAACAGCTGATCACATAATATCCACAATCTTAAACTGTACGACAATCGAGATGAAAAAAAAGAACATGTCCTAATTTTCATCACTTTTCCAAGAAAAAGTCAATCCATAAGCAATCTGAATGGAAAAAAAACTATTCTTTAAGAATTACTCCCAATCGAGTGCAATAACACAAATTCATCATTCAATAATAATCTGTTTGTACGTTTCTATTTTTTTTTTAAATCACCTTCTAAGTTCAATACAAAGACTCACATAAGTAGAACAGGGACAAGTAGGTACGCATCATATATAGTTCGTGCAACATAGTCACTCGATTTAGGTCTACTAACATCTATCAGCACCGTTCAGTTCAGAACAGTACAGTGCAGGAACGGCACAGACGCGTGTATTCACATTACACCATGCAGCATAGCACAGACACAGCACTGATGCGAGTACGGCTGTCAACTGAGCGTTAGCGTCCGCCACAACATGTTTGACGATTTTATAATCCTTATCCAATATTTATTACTATTTTATAATCTAAATTCCCTAACAAATTCAATCAATTTATCGTTATCCATCTTCTCAGTTTAAGCAATATCTGCGTCTAATGACGCCAACTGACGATGATGGCGGTACTAACAGTATGTGTTCATACTATTAGGGCGGGCGCAGATGCCGTCAGCAGACCAGTACACTTATAATATTCTTGCCGACAATCTCGGCCGGTGCTGGCCCGTGCATGCGCGGATACGTTACGCTTACGTACGCTGTAATGTGGATGTGTTAATAGATAGTTTATGTAACTAATGTTGCCGTGCCTGCACTATACTGTTCTGCTCTGCGCGGTGCCGGTAGATTTAAATAGACTTTTATTAGTGCATTTTTTGTGTTTTTAAGCAAACTGCTTAGGTATTAAATAATTTATTTTCCTTGTACGTACCTACTTAGGCATGCGTGAGAAATGATGTAAATTGAAAATCTGTGTTAATAACATTATCAGATCGACAACTCCAAGGAAGACTGCAGTAACTCTGAATTAAAGTTATTGTTATACTTCCATTCTTGGAGTCGTAAATTAGGGTGTAAACAACGGTAAACAAACGGTAAACAAAGTAAACAAACGGTAGTAAACAAGGCATGCTATAAAGTTATCTAATCTTAAACATTTTTTTCCAGAAGATTATTGTTCGGTTTCAAAAGTAAAATCGTTATTTATTTATTAGTCTTGTTTTATGTTTGAGTGTTATTCTTTACGTTTACCTATTTTTAACTCAATTGAGAATGTGATTGCTCTTTTATATTAGAAATTACTCAGTGTGAGCGCAACCAAACCATAGACAATCACATTTCAAATAATGCAACTCACTGTACCTTTCCATGCGTTTCCAATGTCAAAATTCTAAGTAGTACTAACTAGCCTTGCTAGTAGACCACTGTGTTATTCGTCACAAATATTATCTCAGTGTTAAACATTAGCGTTTTTGATCTAACAAGTAACAATAACCCATCCGCGTCCCAGGAGCTTCTCGAACGAACTCAATCCATCCATAAGTCCAAGCCTTAGGTTCAAACTTGGGCTGATTGAGGAACCCTGGGGCATACAAATATTTTTATTCTATTTTTGAAATGTGCGTCAATATGGCTTACTTCTGCAAGCAATTTTTTAAATATTTAAAATATATATACACTGCGCTGAATAGTAAAGTTCGCTAAAGTAGGGAAAATTTTGCAGTGCAATCCGTTGATGGACCTTTCTGCCCAGTGTCTGCAGTAACGAGTGAAATATTCGTTCCTTATCGGACCGTCAAGGATCGGGCTAATGTATGCATGGAGTAAAATTATTAAATAAAATAACGTTTGAAGGGTACGAGTGGAAAGTAGTATAAAATGAGCTGTTACCGCCATCTTCCAGAAATTCGCGATCAAATGTTTGGCGACCACTGCCTTAAAGCAACCCAACCCTTAACCATTATATTTGCGAACATTACCATACAAGGACGTGATTATCATTCCGAATCAAATCACTTTTTTGTGTAAAACAATATTTTAAGACCCTCGCTAAGCAATAGCAACGACTCTTCCGAGTTCGAAGTCCATAATTTTGTTTTAGCATCTAAAATGTAATTCTGAACACGCTTTAATTTAAGTTTTTTTTAAGAATATTGTTCATACATAATCCCTTCGTGATGTTTTCTATGTGTATCCCTGTATTATATCAGAAACAGTGTGTATTTGAGGAATATGAAGCAAGATAATATGTTAGTATATATGTACATACAAACTTTAGATTCACGAGTCTGCGCAAAGCTCTGCGCTGTACTAATGGTGAAAAATGGTTTTTATGGATTTGGTAAAATCCACAAATCCCAATTAACAGCAGGGTGACACAAATTTATATTTGAGTTTTTTCATGTGATACCGCCCTCCGTCTCCCGGCAAGGTGATATCTACCACTCCACGACGCGCCCAATAAACTTTGATTATTATTTTTAATTTAAGAAATATGTGGATATGCATAAAAAGTTATAATTAAAAAAAAATTAAGTTATTAAAAATAAATTGAATTTTCTTTCTAGATTCTTAGAAAAGTCAATAGATGTCTGTTATAAATAAAAATCGGATAGGTAAATCCGAGACTCTATCCAGATTGCAATTGTGTTCGGAAAGAACTTTGTAAGCACCATAAAGATAGCAGCCAATAATATAGAATTTAAAATGGAGAATAATATTGACAAATCTTGAATTTGAGGTATGATATCGATGAAGAATTGGTCTCATTAGGTTCGTCGGTAAAGCGGTTGTCCCGGAAAGAGAGGTGTCCTGCGTTCGAGTCCCAGATGCGACTGATACATTTTTTATTTTTACGGTTTTCGTGTTTCATTTAGGATGTGTTAATATTATCTTCTTCAATGATTAAATATATATTTGAACTTGAACCATTTCATTTAAGATATACCTAGGAATAAAAAAAAATCATCTGCGTCTCAACGATCTAGATAATTGCTCCGGTTGTGGTAGCTACCCTTATAGACACATGAAAAAATGCGGTAAGAACTCGATAAAAAAGAATCAAATTACCACTGAGAATGGGAAACCTTTCGACTACTAGTTTCTGTATAAATACACCGTAATTTCACTAAATTAATGAACTTTTTTTATGAAATCAATAATAATTACTTTGTTTAAAACCACTATATTTAATATGTAAATATCTACGTGTTTAATCACTCAACGAAGTTTGACTGAATAAATACTGAATAAAATAAAAATTTCCAAGCAAACGTGAAATACCTACATTTCATCAAATCAAGCGATGGTTATTTTACTATTCTTATGCTTTCAGAGATGATTGTGAATATTGATCTCTCGTATATATTATTTAGAGATCTCGGTTTCCCGGCTGATAGCATTATCGACAACGTGACGTGCTTGAACTATGGCTCTGGGATGATCCAAATCCCAGCGCAGAATAATCGGAAGCTTTAGGCCTAGGAATAACACAATACTCCGATGAAAGAAACGTAACCCCAAAAAAAAATAATAAACCTATCTTATTCTTTAGAGTTTTATTCAAACTTCTTCACCATCATAATGTCGAAGGATATATTTATACAAATGATATGAGACAATATTTACTCCTAGATCTCGCACCGTTCTTGAATAAAATAAAAATTTTAACATACGAGTATTAATATAAGATTATTATTTTAAATGATTAAACTAATGTTTATAAGACAAGATTTTTTATGCATAACACAAATATGGTAACAAATGTTTTTTCTCGGAAGATTATTCAATTTGTATGATTTTTCAGGTAATAATTATTGCTTATAATATTATAAGATTTCTCATTTTTTCATAATTTATTTTTTTACCTGAAAAATTTGGATCAAAGAAGATATCATTTCGGCTCATTGTTTACTGAATGAATATTTTAGATTAATTGAAATCACGTTACGGGCTAAAAATAGTTTGCAATTTCAGATTGAAGAATAGGCTCTGCAATTTTAATGAAGCCAGAGATCGCAATTCTAGAGACATTATGTTGTCACGGATCATCTTCTTTATCCAATAGCAATTGAAAAATATCGAACATACGGTCTTTTCTGATTTTCTGAGAGTTAAAAGTGTAATTAAGAAGACGTTCTAAGATAAAACAGTGACGCTGAACAATACATTTCAGAAAAAAATGTGCAGATTTCATGACGAAGATCATATTTCCTTGATACAAACAAGTTTCCGTTTGATGGTTCAGATAAAGAAATGAAATCCAAAACATTATTGTAATTTTATATTGTTTGAAAATTCAGCATTAATGTTTCTATTTTTGAAAATGATAATACATGGTGGAATTCCCTTATAATAATATAATAAAACACATATAAAACTTATTTCCATTTATATTTTATTTTACCGTAACCGGTTTCAGCTTGTTATAGCCTAAAGCCTAAATCATAAAGAGTCTGTAGATGGCTTTAACAAGCTGAAACCGGTTACGGTAAAATAAAATAAAAGTGAAATACGTTTACAATGTGTTTTATTATATTATCAGCATTAATATTCAACCAATTTATTTTATTGGTTATATAAGATCCTATTTTATTTACTGTATATGTAATGAAACATTGTTCATTTAAGGTTACTTTTTTCTATATAACGCATATTAGGGAGAAAAAATCATATTATTTTGATCACAAAAAAGCTTAAATAATGTCGTGAATGGCTTATGTAAGCTAAAATAGTATCCATTCCATAAAAATCAAAAAAAGTATATTACGTAAATTACCTATTATTTGTATGAATTTATTTAGATTTTAATATAAGTATTCAACTATTTAATAAGCTATAGATCTACTCGTATATCACAGGAAAGTAGATATATACTGTTACGTAACGAAAGGATGGCCCTGAGTTGAGTTCTAGCTACTCGTCTTAAAAAATTAGCTAGGCAAGCAATCCCAACATTCCCCGCCAGAACTAACCAATCAGGTGATTTAACGCTCAAATTAAACCAATCAGAGCATTCATTTGTACGGTCTGATAACAGAGCAAAAGGAAGCGACGCGAGCGCCAACCGCGACTTGGCGGCGGCCACGGCTGCCCTTACACTTGCACTTCCCGGCTGGAGCTGAAAGAGTCAACTGCGTCTGAAAAGAGGCTGCTATTTTGTATTACTAGTTTGTTACGGCAACGTACTATGCAGACGGGTTGAAGCCCGCAGCTGGTCGTGTCATTTACTGCCAAAGCATCCAACATGGTGACTTGACAATTAAAAGCCAATTAAACTCAGCGCGGAGATGTCCAGCCCTGGCGTCATTGCCAGCAACTCCCGCCACCCGACCAGATCACCTCATGTAAGCTGATTTTGCATCTCCCCTTAATGTGTTGTTCTAGCCCTTGTTAAATTTTAAATACCCGGTTAGAGATTTAAATCAGAAAGAGAGAATTTTACGTTAGAATCATGTCTAGAATAGAACTTTTCTACTAACTACTCGATTGTTCTTAACCTACAACGTTTGTCCGACTTTTACAATAAACTCTGAGATTTGAAAGCACTTTACTTGACTCATTTAACGTAGAATTAGAGACTCCCTCAACCCAATTATAAGATTGCGATCGATTCACGACCCTGAACGATGAGAACCTAATGCCACTGCCGATCTGAGCTAACTAATGTCCGGACCAGACTTCACATCTAAGAGGCCATCTCCAGGGTAAGTCCTGCCGATATAATTGTCTCCCATAACTTCCCCTTGTAACCCAACCTTCCTCTCCCCATCTTCATTCACCCCTTTTCATAATACTGGTTTTCCAACTTAGGGGCTTTCTTCCTACCTAACCTTCCTCTTCCTCCTCTCCCTCACCTCATTTTCATAATAATACCTAATTTGGATTTATATAATCTCTTATTTTGGTAGGCACGTTATTTGGAAAAATAACTTTTTGTCGAATCATCCCTCATGTCCCGCCGAAGAGACGGTTCATTTGGCTACTAACAAAATTTATAAAAACCTTTTTAGTGCAGTCGGTCAAAATGAGCATATCAGTCAAAACAGGAACTAACGAACTGTGGAACTTTTATCACCAGTAGATTCAATATCCAGTAGCGACACTCCCGACTACACAGATATGTTTGAAGTATACAATAAACTAATTAACTTATTTATTATTTTATCAGTTTAATCGTTGCATCAATACAGTAAATATTGAGGATACAATGAAGTGATTTAACCCTAGAAGACTGATAATTTTTTTTTACGTAGAGTAATCATTAAGCATTCAAATATGTTATTTTATAAAACATGTTTTTAGTCATGAATATATATTTTATTCCTTAAAGCTCTAACTTTTCACGATCAAAATTAGCGGTGACATAAATGAAAGGAAATTAATGAGAAAAATTAACTTAAAAGCGTTAATTCCCGATTTTTTTTTAAATAAGTACAATTAACATTCGGTACAGTGATAAAGCCGCACATTTTTTAAAAGTGATATAAAGTCATTAAAAGTAAGAAACAAAACTCTTTGAAAACCTAATAGTTTTAATTGTGCCGATTTATCAATGTGCTGAATTGTCCGATTACCGACACATTTACAAACATTTTTCTCCGCAGACTGGACTAACAAGGGTGTCGTATATAGAAAATAGCGCCACTTACCTTCGTAGCGTGGTCACTCTCTGCAAGCTGTCAGCGACTGAGTTGGCACAGAGAACTAGTGTGATTAGCTCATTCGTTGGGGAGATACAGCAAAATTCACTCAATGTTAGTCGAAATGACTGAGATTAGTTTTCTAGGATTAAAAAAACCATTCGTTAGTTTCTCTTCTGGCCACGTGCATAGATACGTTTGACCATCTGCATCTCAATTCTGCCGGATTCACAATCAATTGCCATACTGATTATTTGATTGAAACTTGTGACAATGTTAATAAATACCCGCTGTTTCCTCTGTGCCCTATACTAAACTAATTAAATAAATACAAACACGGTTTTGTTACGTTCAATGTGTATTTGCTGGGTACAATTAACTTGAATAACGCCCGTAAAGCCGTCTGATCCAGGTGTTTATTTCGTTAGCAATATTCATTTGATTATGTTCATTAACTAGGTTTGAATTCCGGCCAGACGTTCCTCGGAATATTTTATTTCCGCTGCGGATACTATCATAATTTATGTGCAAAATAAACCACAAACAAATCAGCGCCGAAGCCTTCGCTTTACAGCCTTCCAAGTGACGTGGCAGTCCTTTCCACGCTTGTGAATATTACACGGTTCAGCGTTATACAAGACTATGTACCTCTACGTCTACGTTCAGTGCTGTACGTTTCAAAGGCTTTGCCAAACAAATCTGAAACCGATGCCGAGTATGGTTGAATTTCAGCTACTCGCTAATTGATTAATAAACTACACGTTCTGTATTTTAGTGCTGCTGTTATGAAGTAATATAATATTTCACGGGACAACTGTTTATTGGATTCGATTTTAAAAACAACAAAAAAGTGAGGTATCCTTTTACAATAATTGCTTTTCTTGTTAATTCCGGAATACAATAAATCAAGTTGGTGTTTTATTTGCACAGCAATCATTTGACGTGTAGAGTTTGCCCGATTCCCGGAAATCCTATTATGGTTTTTATTTTTTGTATGAAACGGTTTTTACGCCGCGTCGTCATTAAATTATTCAGCATAACTTTATTTCCATTTAAACCCAAATCAAAGGAAGAATAATGTTTTAGAACCCTTTTTTCCAATATATAAATTAGAACTTGAGCTCTAAATCATACAATGTTCACCTGCCTGAAAGTTCTATATCGACGCAGCCATTTTAAGGTTATAGTGTTATTTACAATATTTTGAATTACAACCACATTTATAATTGAAAAACAGGAAACTAACAAATTAATTGTACCTTTTTATAATTTCGATACTAGGCTAAAAAATACCAGTAAAATTAATAATAATAAAATAATTTTGTTTGTATAAAACGAAAAAGTTCAACTGAAAAACTGTGTTGAAACTCGGGTGGAGCTGGGTAGTTACATCAATTATTTATTTATTTTATTCTATTCGGTGAATAGTGCGAACCCAAACTGCCATGTTACATGAGGTACATACAATTTGTTACCTTCAAATTAATATAGAAATGAATATAATAAAAAAAGGTAAAATAAGAATATAGAAATATGTAAAAAGAAAATGGGAACTTTTTTAAACCTTGGATTCCATAATAACTATAT
This sequence comes from Halesus radiatus, assembly GCA_022606495.2. NCBI lineage: Eukaryota > Metazoa > Arthropoda > Insecta > Trichoptera > Limnephilidae > Halesus > Halesus radiatus. The sequence continues at coordinate 17,930 of JAHDVE020010678.1, forward strand.
AAAAAAATATGCGAGACAAAGCCTAAATAACACTAAAAACAATGAACATCTTATTTTCATCTACATCGTTATATTTCTCCCTTCATAAATTAAAAATGATTGTTTATTGCTTACCATGATAATTTGTAATGAACTACTTTTACATCCATTATAAATTACCTCCCACTGGAGCAGGGATAATATCCTATCTTCATTAGTTCCTGCAATTAGTATTTCATTGCCTTCTTCCTTCACGACCCCTGCCAGCTGGTATTAACTGTGAAGCTACGAGCTACGAGCTACGAGCTACGAGCTACGGCCATTGTAGCTTGAAACCATTACCGAGCTACGATGAGCTACAGCGTAGCCATCGTAGCAAGATATTTTAATTATTTATAAGGTATTGCATGAACGGAACTCACGCTGGTTGACGAAAACACAAATGTTTAAGATTGTAATGAAAGTTAACCGTATTAATCATTTGGTTTCCGTTATGAATTTGTAATTTGTTGTTGTTTGAAGTGAAAATTGACGCTTGAAGCGGTTTCGGGAAGGGTTCAGCTTTTTGGTTCAATAGACTTGTGAGTGCTTTATATGAGTACATTAATAAGATTTTCCCTTTTGTGTATTATATTACTTCTACAACCTGAAAATTTTCTCCAAGCAACTCGAATAATGATGAAAGTTTTCCGATAGGTTTTCGCCTAGAATTTGCGTGCAAAATATTTATTGGAGATATCAGCAAACTTTTGAGAAAAAAAAATCTTTTTTCTTGTTTTTAAAACTTGTCTTTTTTTAATATATATATATATATATTTTTTAAATGCAATCTTCCTACTTCCATTATGAGCGGATGGTGTTTTTTGTGTAATGATGGATGACTTTACCTTAAAAAGATTGAACTTGCGACGAGTGGGTAGGAATCCGATGCATTTGTCCATTCGGCTACTAACCCGTCCGGTTCTAATCTCCATAACTATTTTTTGTAAAATACTTAGTGAGCTGGAAATATTAGCGTTGATCCATATATTCCAGACAGAGAAACCTAAAAATAGTTTTGTGACACTCATCATCCCAGAGTTTTTTCCACAGACACACAAACAGTTTCCGTTTGATGGCAAAAATATATATTTCATCTTGATGTCTGAAGATTATTTTAGAGGAGCGACATATACCGGTAAAACATAATTGCTTTATTTTCTCTTCTGCGCTACACGAGACATCGTAAATGTTAACAGGGTGCCGGAAGTGCACGGAATGACGTGACGTCCTTTCTCCCGCTTCCTGTGGTTTCAAAGGTCCTTATATTCACACAAAGGCTGAATGTCATTCTGTACCTAGATTATATAACATTCTTCAGCTTAATAATGCAAAAATCTTGCTCGAACCAACACTGTTCCGTTATATAACCTCTATAAATGTCAAAATAATAACACCGTAGTTTTGAGAAAAAAACACTTCTGTTTACCACTGAAGCGATTAACCGATATAATTGTATTGTGAGCCTGGCTGTATGTACGAAGTAAGCTTATTTTTTTCTTACCTCTGCTGAAATGGATCAAACATTGTCAAAAATAGAAATTGTTTCTAGAGCAGATAATCAATTTCATTGGCCAAAATGAGGCTTCAGAATCAAAAAGTCTTAAAGTAAACTTTACTACGTCCGGTCAGTGGCTGAGTTGGCATTCCATCCGGATCTCATCCAGGTGTCGTGAATTCAATTCTTCATCAAGTCCTCCATCATGACAAAAGTAACATCTTCCGCATACTGTGATGGTAGTAGGAGATTTTAAAATTTTGTCAGGTTATCCATAAACCGGTAATGTTTGTCTTTCTTTTTAAAATAAATAAAAAATAAATCAATTTTCTTTCAAATCCCAGCAGACCACACTTCGAGGGATTATCTGTTCACAGCAATAAAGGCGTTAATAACAATATTTTAACACGCCAAAAATTTTGGAAAACTCTCCGTCCTACCAATAAATTCTTTAAAAATAGTTTTCTTTGATACGTTTTATTTGTAGCACTTAGGTCAGCGCGAATTCGAAGAGCAAAAAAACTTTTTATACATGTTCCTTTACCCCAGAGATTAAAACAAACCTTGAAACAAAATTACATAACTTTACTTTTGCCAGTTTGATTCTTCAAAAGAACAAAGCGAAATAAGATGTGAAATATAGGTCTCCTGCGGCCGGACATTTGGAACCATGGCCAAATTAAGATGGGGAAAACGTTTGTCATATAAATTGGATTTTACGTCGGGTAAAAAGATTAAATATTTATACATAAATAACGGAAAATATAGCGAAGGAATAAACTAATTTAGAACCCCGAGTTTTCTATCTGTCGCTTTGATCAAATATTTGCTATTGAATGAGAAAGTTAAGCCATTGTCTGTGTTGTCTTCGGCAGTAGAAGTGAAGGGCGATCAAACTTGTGGATGTAAACTTGTTTACTTTAATGCCGTTTAAAGCTGTCGGGTTTCTGTCACCAGCAAAACGGCCTTTGTTGTTATTTTCATTACAAGAAAAAACCGCTAACTGCCCAACTTCTTGTTATTAACCGGATACTGGGAAGGTAAGTTTTAAAACATTATGACATACAGAAAATGTAAGTTGTTTAAATGTTTGTATCATAAATAAATGGCCTACAATCAAAAACATATAAATCATATAAAACAAAAACTAAGAATAGGAGGTTTTCGTATTTTAAAAAATGAGGGACACTTACAGAGCTCATCAAAATATACTAATATGTTTTTGGAATTGTTGCACTTGTACCGATAACACGGAAATAAAAATAATGGAATCTCTCTCGAACCAATTGCATGCTTGAATTTCAAGAATCTTCATCTCCATCCGAACTCAATTGTATACTGTCGATTTTTTTAAAAGCATTTTAAAATTCAATATGTATATTTTTAAGAACAAAAAACGGGGTATCTTCTACATCCGAATTGCTAAGAATATTTGATATAGCCGAATCCGTCTCAGAAAGACAAGAATTCCGCCTTTGCGCCAAGTAGTTATACTTGTATATCTGAATAAAAATTTAAATAACTTATTCAGAAACTCCATAGAAAGCGCAATTATCTTTCTCCTTGACATTCATACGCTATATGTACGCAGTATAATTGTTACCTCGCTGTATACGTATACCTACTCAACTTTTTGTCACTTATACCTTATGATTTTAACCCATTCAAATAACATATTTATTTTCCAAAAAGTCTGGTTTCGATCTGATATGTACAACTTCGGGCTGGAACAATATTACTTCTATCTATAGAAAGGATATAAGAGGATCTAGGTACAGCAAATATTTAAAGTAAACATTTCTCGTGTTTTTCTTGTTAGTAGATGATTATCACTATTACTCTGGGGATTAAAAACTCTCAAATTTCAAGTAAAATAAAGAATAGGGTATCTGACACAACGTCACTTTACCCCTCATAACGTTATACAGAGGATTAACGATAGAATTCCCCTGGTTCTGCAGCAGTACAGCCAAGGGGATTTCGTGTGAGGTGTCATTTTGGCGTCACTTTTCTTTCAAATTCGCTAAAAGTTGTTTTAAAAAAGGTTTTTAGTCTAAAATAAATTCAGTGGATGGAAAAAGCATACCTGTATGATTACGTAGGAAATTGTTTAATTTTTCTGTTTATGAAAAAATACACGAACTTTTTTTTATAAAACTCAAAACCTGTTAACGACTGAGAATGGTCAGGGTCTAACTGTATCAGTATCCGACAATAATGTTTTATTATTATAATTTATCGTTCGATCATATTTTAGATACCGTGGAGAATGTACAAAAATACGAATTCTTCATTTAAGACGAAGCAACTACAAAGAAAACGCTGCACTGGTGAAACTATCATAAAACCATCCGGGAACGTCGCTTTCTCTAAAGAAAGCAATATTCTTTCATAAAAGCATATCGAAGACGTCATACTGTATTTTACTTTGCTCTTTGACAGCATCTCGATTGGAAAAATGCCATTTACCAAGTACGGAGTTTTATTCAAACAGAAATTGCCAGAGTTCTTCGCCATGATAAACTTTCATGAAGTCATGCCTCCACTCAGGAGGCAGGCGCTTGTTTATTTTACTAAAACGACGAACGGTTTTATTGTTTTTTCTGCCATCTGTTACACTCCCGCTTTCATTCCAGTCGTTCGGGAACATTCATCCACAGATAAATATAACTTTGCAATGCCTGGCTCCGAATAAAAACATCACAGTTTGTTCGAGTATTTGCATTCTCCTAAGTATGATAAATATTGCAATAACTTCGGATAGCTTTGCTAATAACGATTTCTACACCCATACCTTGACTCTTATGAGCACGGCGGAACTTTAACAATAGTCCACTGAAAACATAGATTTGTTTGAATTTATATAAACCCATGAAATAAAACGATTTTCCCGAAATGATTTATCGTGACTCGTAATTTTATGTTATTTTTGTGTTATTCTTCATTATTAAAATGCTGATTTTAATGCAATATCGTCTTTAATATACCTGCACAAATATATGTTTATGGGGATGTTTCAGGTGCAGACATAAGCTAGTTCATATTTTCATTGATGTTACTTTTACGAAACCAGTTGACTTCATCCAACGTACAAAACATAATGCAAAGATATATAGTACAAAAATTTAGATCGCGTGTTTTAGTACCTTTGTATGTTTGTTTCATTAACATTATCTTAGCGCTGGAATGGGTTACAGGTTCGAATTAAAGACGGTAAAATGTCATTTTTTTAACAGTAACAATGTGGTATACTCTAACTTGACATCAGGGGTCATCGAAGGGAGTAAAAAGTTAAATTTATGGTAAAAAAACGAAACGTACTGAAAAGAAAATAAATATGGAACATTCGGTTTCATTATAAAACGTTCAAATTTCGAGCTCGGTGATACGAGGTCGAACACCCCGATGCTGTATTGTTTTGTTCTACGAGACAATTTCCAAACAATATGGTCATAGCATAATTTTTTTAAAACATTTATAGACCACTTATGATTACTTGGAGCAAATGGATGAGTTGGGTGTATTTTGGAAGCATGGTTACGAGGGATGTAAAGGCTGATAAGGATATTTAATGAATTATGTTGTGAAATGGGTAGCTATATGATATGGGCGGGGATAGCTTTAGGGGTAGGGGTATCTGTAAGGGTAGGTATAGCTGTAAGGGTAAGGGTAGGTTATATATTTTTATTATGTTTCATTAAGTTAAAAGAAATATATGTTATTTGATTTTTTAGCGCTTAGGCGCTGCATTCGTCAGTATGCGTTTGTTGATCCTTACAAGAGCACGTGTTTCATTTGAGAGCGGTGTATTGCAGTAGGCGTATATCTTGTATACTATATACTCGTATATATTGTTTGTCCTGTTAATTAAAACGATATATTTCACCATGTCGGATCTTAGTTCTATCGCGGACGATGTATCAAAGGACGGCGACTTTACGGATGATGAACCCTTCGGTCTAATAAATGGAGACAGTGATGATGAAAGTTCAATTATTGGCCATCGCAATAATAGAATGCAAATAGAATGTGAATTTTCCTCATATGCGCCCCCTGTAAGACAGGACTACATGACCTTTGCACGCGAAAACACAATTGTGAAGCGACATAATTTTCTATTTTTTTTCTGTATATATTTAGTGGTTTTAGTTTTTTATTAGATGCATGGGATACAATTCTTTTTATGTTTAATATTTAAAAAAATCATTAATATTAGTTGATATTTGTCCAAGTTATTGCATTTTTAATTAATATCATATTTATTCACTAATAACACAAATTATCAATAGCTGTTTACGCATCTACTTGCAAAATCAGTATAGCAACAAAACGGTTAATATTACGTATGCTGTACATTATTATTTCTATCTTACATGTTATTCTTATATATTGTTCGTACATACGAGTATATTATAGAATTATTAACAATAATATTACTTCCACCATAAAATTACACCCAGTTTACTAGAATTCAGAACCTTAAAACTTTACTCCAAACCGCTGTTACAAATTTATTCCAAACTCCAGCAAGGCCGGGTAGACGCAACTAATTGTAGATATTTCTTAATTAAAACTCTCTTCAAGATTTCAATTGAACTTCAAATTTCGATCGTTAATTTGATTACACTACTAATTCACATTGAAGAGAAAAACCGATAGAAGTGTGTTTAGGATGTGTCCGTGTGCCGAAAGTAAGCACAATTTTATTCTCACTCTAGATTTCAAATGTAGAAAATAATATCGATAGATCACACTTCTAGAGAATGTCTAATCAATGTTAATATTTTGTTAATCCATGAGAAATATTTAGAATGCACGTGTACCAGATGTAATGGCATACACACGAACTGTAGAAGGCAGCTGATCCCAATCTGCGGAGAGGGCTGGGAGGGGAGAAAGCACAACCTAACGATCACTCTGCAAGGAGGAATGATACTAACGACAGGACCTTTTTTACGACTTTCTTAATTTGCATTTTTTTCTGCTCGGGGCCGTAGAAAGAAGGCGAGTAGATCAGAAGTCAGAGCGGGCAGTCGAGGAAGAGGAGCGTCTTGTCAAATGGGCGGTCGCTGGCTAACTGACACGATCTGAATTTTGCAGGCTACTTAAGGTGGTCTACAACGCGCAGACCTATCGAGTTCTGCGGATGTTCGACTAGCACCTCTCCCTTCCTCCGCTCTCGCTCTAACGTTTTATTTAAAGTCATTCCAGAAGTGGCGAGGCATATCCCGCCACTCGAACAATACATTTACAAAGGCATAAGGAGTCAAATTAGACATAATATCAACAATCTATACAAGTGGAATATGAAAAAAAAAACGAAAATGGCCGCGTCAAAACATCCTGGGAGAGGCGAACACGTCCGACAGAGCACGCGAATTCTCTAGTTATTGTATATTGTTTTATTAATTACTGTCTGTATTTGTGTTCTTTACTTAAATAAATCTATAAATAAGCATTTTCACTAATAGCTAAAGCCAAAAAATCAATATTTTATTATTAAATTGAGTTAATTTGATTTCGTGAACGAACAAACATTCGCTAGCTTTACGGTTTGAAACATCTTCAAATCCAAAACATATATCCTTTGAAGTTGTTATGGTTAAAGCAATATTCCACTCGGAGTCCGGAGTGCCCTATTAGAGACGTTATTGTGTTTCCAGTCACGTTATATAATCCTGGAAACGTGTCCTTACCTGCAAACTGCAGCAGTAACAAACTCACCTATCGCAGCCAGCCCACCTGTGCAGTGCGCTACAAAATGTTATTAGTTATTGTGTATCGGTTAATAGTTCAAACTACCCATGCACTGTACGGTAGGGTGTCCCGTATAGCGATTTTGTTACTTGTAATATCGTTCTTTTTTTTAGATTATAACCTAAAATTATCATTTTATTTTAGATACAGTAGTAGGTTTGGTCCTATAAAAATGCTTGAATATGAACAATTGCGAAAGTTTGATTTCAGAAATATGATTTCAAGTCCCTTTTCAAGCAGGCAGCCCAGACGTTTATATATTTTTTCTTACATAATGCTACGTTTTCGGTACCCATTTTACTAGACAGTATCTAATTTGTATTCGTGATATTTACGTTTCAGCATTTTGGTGACTTGAGTGTCAAATAACAGGTTTTTCAAATATTTCACATGTTCTGCTTAAAATTTTTAATTGCTGGCTATTATCAAAAGTTACACATAAAATGAGCATTATATTGTTTAATAAGGACAAAAAACTAACACACTTACGGACATAAGTGACTATGGAGGAAGTAATTTACGATGTAAATGTAGTTTTTTTACGTAAGTAATTTTTGCATTTGGAGGCATCAAACCAAGAAAGTGTGATTATGAAAACTTTGGCGTCTGGTACAAGGCCAAAAGTAATATGCAATATTTGTCTACTTTTGAGACCACGGACATGTCCACCCTAGTGAAGAGTGCACAATTATAGTGCAGCTGAAATTAAAGCAGTGAGCATTTTATGGTTTATTTTTATGAAATTATAGTAATCAAAATTCATATTCGTAAAACTCGACATAAAAACAATATGCAATTATAAAGTTCTGTAATATGGGATCATTATTTTTATATGTCGTGACAGCTGTTCGTGCAATACCTGAAAGCAAAGTTATTAAAGCAATTTATTATTTTTATAGATTAAGAAAAAACAATCAACTAACAAATTATAACCTATTACGTTAAAAAGATTTTTAGAGTAAAATTCGAGAAAAAACCAACGTCGGGTAAACTAAACAAGATATTGTATAAACGAAACTCAATTTTCAAACAAAGTTCTGTTCGAATAAATAACAAAATTTTAACAAAGCAATACGTTTTTCCGCTGCAACTTTAAACAGTATTAATATTATAATGTATTCTTCTCTTTTATTCCCTCGTTTCATTTTTTTTACATTTTTATCCCTTTTTTCCTTGAAATTAAGATATTCAAAGTTTTTCGTTTTGTTTCAGTGGTGTGGCAGGAGTGGAGCGTGCAGATTTCGGGAACGCGTGCCAGCCCGGGGGGCACGGCCGTGCTGACTTGCAACGTACCCCCGGCTGTGAAGGACCACGTGGCGGTCAGTGCGTGGTACAGGGATGATTCCATGCTACTTCCAGGCCCGCCAGATGAAGGTAATAAAATAAAATAAAATTATCTTTATAAAACTACAGACCGATCGGTGCGCCCCGTAACTATTGATCCAGAAGTCACGGGTTCAAATCCCGGCGAGGGTAATATTGCTTTTAGCAAATCAAATTCATTCACTGTTTTTGTGTTTAATTCGTAGAACTCCATTTAATTTTTTTATTAAGTTCTGCGAGTATTATAGTTTTTGTATTATTATGACAACTGTTTCGGCGTTCGAACAGTTTTAAAATGGTTTTGAACGCATAAACAGCTGTCGGAACAATAAAAACTATAATACTTGCAGAACTTAATAAAAACATCATAATTTTTTTTTAACATTAAATAGAAAATAAAAAATGAAATAAAAATTGAATTCGTTTATTTTACTCGCAAAATTTTGATTCAATACTGTAGCGATAGGTCGATACCGTGATTACTTGAAATGGTTTGAGGAACAATATCAATGTTTACACCTGAATTGCCATGTACTTCCAAACCTTCTGCCTCAAATTATCGCTCCTTTTCCCCGATTCCTTCATGAGATACAGTTATACTAGCTCCGAGCACGTGAAACTCTAGCCCCGAGGGATATTATTTCCCCCAGGACCTCCATATGGAGTATTTTTTTTTTAATTAAGTTGAGCAAATGAATTTTAATATGAATTTTAAAACTTTTATAATTTTTTTGCCTATTTATCATCAGTTGCAAAGTTAGAAATAATTATGGTTTTTTACTTGAGCCACCTATGTAGTATTTATTTACGTAGAATCATACTAAACGTAATAGCCTGTTTTCTTTTCTTACGGTTTCATCGCATTTATGTTACACACAATCAATATAATGTTTCCAGAACACCAATAAATTTACACATAATTTATTTTTTTATCAGTAAACGTTATTTTTTTATTGTTTTCAATAACATTTATATCGACAGCCCCTACGTATGAGGTCGGAACTGCGTTATGGGCTATTTTGAGTTAAATTACTTTTATTATGTAATTTTTAGTGATACGTGTTTCTATGAAACTGAAAAATTCCAATAATTTTGTTTTGCAGACATTTACAAACTAAATAAGTCTTAACTAATATTTTACAAAATATTCCAACGTATATCGTCGTTAGTTTACTAACAGTACTAATACAGTACCGCCATCTGGCGAGAAAACTACATAACAACTCGAAGATATCTTAAAGAATAAAAAAAATGTTATTATATTTTAAACTAGTTGATATGGGCTAATCTAAATAAAACATGGCGGGTTCAATGTTTTTCATACTAATTTTAAAACGTTATAGCAACAGTTTTACATATTGGATTTTATTCAAACTACTTTCAAAACCTTCCCGGCACTAATAAAAACAAACTGTTCTATTTGCAGCGAATCTGGTTAAGTAATTTTCGAGAAAATTGAGGACAAACAAACAAACTTACATTGATTTTTACATAATATATAGATGAATTAAAAAAAATACGATTATAGCTATTACAATAAAATTGTTTTGTCAATCAGAACATTCAAATGGCTCTACTGAAAAGTTACGTTTTTTGCAGATACGACCTTACGCGTAGATGTTATAAGAATTAAGTTATACAATAAATAACTCATAAGACGTTGGTAGACCTTGGGAAATATTTCGACATAAAGGAGTGGACCGGAAAATCATCAAACAAGTTGAAACGTGTGACATTTCGGAAATACGTTTTCAACTCGCTTACTGCTCCGGTAGTGGCGAATAATCGGGAAACTAACGTATGAGAATATAATTGCTTTTATAATAGACAAGTGTTTATTATTTTTTAAATAAATGATAATTTATGCTAGTCGATAGCACAAACATAAACAGTTTTACACGTGAATGTTATGTTAAAGCGATGCAATGTAAAGTAATGCGAAGTCATATGTTTTGTTTCAAAATTTGATGTCCTAGAAATATCACAGTTGATGTAATTAAATACTGCAAGAAGAACACACCTTGGCCTTTAGTTTAAACTAAGATTATTTTGGTGAGTCTTTTTATAACCCTAGAAAAAAAATCTGCCTTAAATAAATATGTTTAAAATGCAAAATCTCCTACTTGCGAACCTTTTTTCGGATATCGTTATATTTTTCATTGTGAATGCAAATCGAATTTAATAATGTGATTATTACGTTCTGCAAGTATTTTTATTATTTTTTATTATCGTGACAGCTGTTTTGTGACAGCTGGCAGTTAAACGCCGATACAGCTGTCACAATAATAAAATAAATAAAAAAACTTTAAATACTTGCAGAACTTAATAATAACATTTTTAAATTTGATTTACGTTAAATTAAAAAAATAATAATAATTAAATGGATTTCTACGAATTAAACAGAAAAACAATGTAATAATTAAGTTTTTTGGAATATGATGGAAAAACATTTTGATATTTATGCTTGGGCTTTACAAAATAAAATAAAACACGCGTTTTGGTGATGTTTTTTTTTGCGTAAATCGAAACATGCGGCTGGTGTTATGCGGGAATTTCGAGAGTTTCGCCGCCTGTATAAGGAGTACGAGATTTCGTTCGAATTTTACTAAGTGGATCCCCTTAATAGAAAAATTAGAATGATTTTAATCATTTTAAGCAAGTGTCTAACAGGTTTCGTCCCTCATCTTCTATAGGTCACTTCCTATCTAAAATCTCTCGTTGTAGTAAGCATATATGCTAAAAATAAATAAAATTGTAAACAGGCCAAATAAAAAGAGTAAGAAAATTTTTTTTCAAACATTCTCGGCACATAATATCTGAGACGGTCAATGGATATCCCTGTGAACCGGACCGTCGACCGATAGTCAGATGGAGGTTCGATACTCACAGCGGACACAGTTTTACAGCGTTTCAAATACGAGTTATGCTTACTGAAATAGCTTTTTTCATACGTTCAGAAGAAGTGAATATAAAATGCGTTGGAAAAGATTCCAAAGATAGACGAGTAGTATAAAAGCCTTCTTGTCTTCTTTAAAAAAAGAAAGGCAGACATCCCCGGGTTGCAAATAACCTGACAGATATTTAAATTCCCCGTTCTTCTGTCGTTAAGAGTGCAAAAGGTTGCTTGCGCAATGACGGAGGACTTAGCTAGCAGAATATTGAACACATTTGTCCGTTCAGCTACTAACTACTTCACAACGTTTCCAGCATATCTGCATATGCATTGGGTACTATAATCGGGTATCTGGATGACGAGGTTCTAAAGTTGTTGTTAAAATTAAACTAAGTTTTAGATCCTATTATATATGGAAAGCAAATGCAGGTAAAAACTAGGTATGTAATAATAATAACAATAATAATATAATATGGGCAATAGTTTGGCCCGAGTCTGAACAGGGTACTTCAGAGTCTAGTTATTTGATGGTTTAGCAAACACTCGGGTTTAGAGACACAACAGCTCTTTAGGTACACTTCAGGTAGGTATAAAAGGATTCAGCTCTGCCGTTTGAGGAATGATCGAGATTTGAAAGCTTTGAGAAGCGTAATGGAAACAGTGGACGCTGGGAACTCGATTGCTTTGTGCTACCCAATTATATAAGCTAAATAGGGCGTCTACTACCCCTTTAGATGAGGGGGGAGATGTTGTATAGTAGGGTGACCTCGGTGGTAGAATGGCAAAATCATGGCTCTCTACTCATAGGTGAGTACTTCAAAACTGATGAGATACGAGTACTTTTTTTCTGTTATTTTCGTTCTGCTCTTAAACCAGGTTATTCGTTTTATAGTTTGATGGATTCCCTTTTTTACAGTAACTCTACACAGGAGACCTTGAGAAAAATAATTTCTCTAGGGACCTATGTCATCTTTGAGGATGTTGTCTGGAGGGTCTTATTGAGGAGAGGAAGGAATGAACATGGGTCTTTGTTGTAGGAGAGGGGAGAGAAGAATCACAAAGACCGGCAAGTCGTACCACAGCCGGGCTTTTTAACTCTAAAACGAGTCGTAGAAACGGCCCGTTCTCACATGACAAATGTCAACGGTGTACAAATGTCGGGCGCGTGTTGACATATTTTTCGACTATGCACCGGTGCCGAAGGGATCAATGACGCTAGTTTTTCACAGCATTTTTTATTAAAATACCGATAGCTTGTTTAAACCGACGAATTTTGAACTTCGGAAAGTGAATTTCAGATTTTAATGCTTAGTACGGTCGTTTTTTTCCTTTCTTTCTTTTTTAATATGAACACAGCACAAGAATCTGTGAAGTATGAAAGGATGGAGGAGAAGAAGATTTGAAATTACTCGCTAATCAGAAATGATCACTAAACACGGCTAAAGTCATTTGGATGCCATTCAAAGCTTATGGGAATCACAGACACGAGTATTTTCAAATCTAACTCCCTAGTTTCCTTTAAAATGCTTTCCACCCTGAATCCTCAAATATTACACTCATTAGCTATGTGCCAACTAAAAATATTTTCCGTTTTTCTTTTCACTAAGCATTTACAAGTGACATAGTGCTCCTGGTTTCGAGTGTCTGTAACTTTAGTGCGGTCATCTCATTAAAAAAATGCTGTTTGAAATAAAAGCCACAATTGGCGCAGAAAAACTCACCCGAACAAGTTGACGTTTTAAATGGAACAAAGAAACCAGAACCTACACACTGCGCAAACGAACACAACGGGAAACTGACAAAGTTTTTTGTAGTCGGAAGTGCAACTTGTATGAACTCGTATGTCAGAGAATTTTTTTTTTTCATTATTATGCAATGAGTTTGAACGAATTTTTTTAGAAATAAAACGGATTTATTTGCTTAAATTACTAATGATAGAACACCACAAAGTTTTTTTACTATTATAAAGCGCCCCAGAGACGTTCAATATCAATTGTGTTGACGCGATGGGCAATTTCAATTGAATTACGATTGACGGAACCCGTCAATATTTTCGCCACGGTTGCCTTGTGGACAACAGAAACAGTACCTACGGCATATGAACATACTGATAATCTTTTGATTTCACTTTCCACAACTCTGGATAAACGCGAAATAATGCAATTATAATAAATAAACAAAATATCTTTCCTCGGTGGAACTACATTCCGAAGGGTTCGATAGATCCGCCATCTTTGCGTCTGTGGCTCTTGTCAATTCGCTCATTCCAAATACGCATTGTTCCCCCGTCAGCGAGAAGTCGTAATTGTCAATCGATTCAATTGCCCTTTAAACCATCAATTGGTCGTATCACTGACGTAAATTCACGTAAACATTGACAATTGATATTGACCGTCTTCGGGCGCTTAATTCCTCACCTTTTCGGCCCATTCGCCATTCAAAAATAAATATTTATCTGTCCATAAATGACAATATGACATCTGAACAAAGTTCGCATGTTCCATAACATAGCATTTTAATCGGAATGTAATATCCCAATAAATATAGTATAGTAGCTCATGTAAATTCTTCCTATAAAGAAAATGTGTATTTTACCGAAGCATTAATTTTCCTAAGTAATATGACGATTATTGATTTAAAGATATTTTTTATAAAACAACATGGGAATGAGTAAATGTAGCATGTTGGTTTAGTCACTAACAAAACAAAACTATGGTTATCGGAAACTCACTTTAATTTAATTACTAATCAATACGTCAAATGTTCCTTAAATAAAACCAATGGCCATGGTAAAACTTTTACAAAGATCGAATTTGTTAGGAAATTACTTTAAAGTTAATTCAATTTTGTAATTAATTTACATTAACGAGGCTGTTTTTTACGATCAAAACTCCAGCCTGTAAGTGTTTTTTTCTCTCAAATTAAAAAGTAATTTTAGTAGCACGAGTTTAACGGTTCTAAAATTATTATTAATGTACCATTATTTCATTACCGAAGTGGAAATTCTAAAAAATCGATTACGCCGGTAGTAGATTCTCCTTTATTTCTTCCCCCAACATCTTTTTCCTTGTCAAGATTATAAATCTACATTCAACCTCTATTCAATTTGTAACCATAAAACTGTTCTTATACGAATGTCCACAGTACCCTGGAATCCTCCCATTCATCACGAGGAGCGGCACGTTTATCTGGTTCGCGCAAACGTGATATCGCTTCTACCTCTTTTTACCAGCTCTCAAATAAGTTTAATTCAAATTGATTGTTTCCCTCTGGCTCTGTAATTTGATGGTTTTGATATAGAATGAATTATTGGCAAGAAATTTGACAACTGTTCCAATGCAAATTACTAACGAAATGTTTATTTAATGAAAATAAAGCGGTAACTTTGTTTATAACCACGTTTAATTTTAATAGGACCGACCGGTTTCGCTTAACACAAGCATCATCAGGGTACAAAATTAAACTAGTTTAGTTTTAAGTTATTGTTTTATTTTTATTTAATATGTCTAACCACAAAGTGACTGCTTTCTATACCAAAAAAATATTATTTTGAAAGCCCAATTACTTGGAAATACATTTTTAATGTTTTTTTTTATTTGATAGAAAGAAAAAACTAATTATATTTTACGCCCACATATTACCATCATCAGGTTATTATTATGTATCTTACCGCTTTTAATATAAGGTATAGTTTATGTATTATTTTGCATATTTTATATAGTTTATATCTTTCGTAATTTAGAAGAGTGTGTTAGTTGTTAAAAAAATCGAAATTATTGTTCATAAAATATATATATCAATAATCCAGTTGCGTGCATTGCTCTATGACCAAAAACAAACCGTGTATAGTTTTTCATGTTCGGGTATGAATATTATGCATTGAATATTTAAAACTGAATAAATGATCCTTCGAGTTCCTTAAATTCATGGCAAAAAAAAAATAACCACAAGCGTGTTTATTTTTATTGCGATCTTACTGAAAAATGTTCAAAATATGTATTTTAAATAATACTTACCTTCTCAATTCGCGAAAAACTTGTAGCTTGTACCGTTTAGATCCAATGTGCAATTGTTGGATGGTTTTAAATCATGATATATTGAAAAGTGAAGCCCGCAGACAGAGAATATCAATGCAGCCAGTTTGTTTACAGCACGCTTCTAGTGTAAAGTATCATTTTGGTCAAATTACATAAAAGAATCATATTCTCAAAGAAGCTGCGCTTAACGGATACATACAGAAACAGAAGATACTTTTTTTATTTTTTTTATTAACACGTTAGATTTCAGATGTTTTGTGTACGAGTATATAACAACATCATTCAGGTGTCTCAGACGGTGGCACCAAACCGGTTTTTTTTTTTTTTTTTTATATGAATACCGCACAAGAGTCCCAACTGCTCCCAACCGTCTGGAGCCAATGAGACTATGGCATTCCCAATTGGGGAATGTTGTGATGCTGAAGGTATTGGGGAGGGGTAGGAGAAGGGGAAGAGGGAGGTGGGGAAATACCCTGTGGCTATTCAGATCTGGTCACCAAGCACGGCTAAAAGCCATTTCAAGCAACGTTTCAATTCTGAATGGTGGTCTTTCACCAGGGCGATACTGAGTATCTTCCACTCTGGAACGTACGCAAATATACTACATATTATTTTTAAATGAATTAATTAAATAAAATTTACTTGCGCACGCCGGGATTTGAACCCGCGACCTTCGGATTCGTAGTCGAGAGCCTTACCCCTCGACCATGGGAGGCCGTCAGAAATGGCCGTCAGGTTGCGAGAAGAAATGTTTTAATATATTTTATTTGTTTTTAAAAGATTTCATGATGACAGTTTTGCTTTGCAGTGGCGTACATGTACAGTTTTCAACAAAAGGTTTTAGAGCAATCGAAGCCCTGATAAATATTTTGAATAGGGTTGATTGACATGGGTGGATTCAACGTGCATTTATGAGATCCTCAGCCCTTGCCTTTACCTGTGCGTTAGTTTCATCCCATACCCGAGGATCTTATAAATTTCGGACTCATAGCATCACTATTTGGACGAGTCCATAATCATTTCACGTTTACACTTAACATTTTAAGTATACTTAGTGTAGGTAGGATTTTATTTTATTTTATTTTGAGACTTTACGGGGTACTGTTGCAGTGATTGGCTATGTACTGCATTATTACGAAGAACACTAGAAGAAGAAAAATAGTTATATTTGTATCACTTACCAGTAAAATAATTAGTAGATAAGTTTTGAGCTTAATGTGATCATCGAATGGAGTTTGTTTAATAATGCGCCTCAACAAAGTACAGAAAGTAAATTAACGCAGGAAATTGCCGTAAACTTTAAGACTAGAAGGAAAAACAAAAACCAATGAAAACTAATATAAGAACAAAACACTTTGAACACATGCCGGGGTAGGGACTATCTAGTTACGGTAGCCGGGAACTTTTCTCCCGGTAGCATAGATACGTCAATAAGCGGGCACCGGGAAACAAGAAGTAGGAAACGAGAAGCAGCGGGAGCAAGAAGCGGAAAGCAAGGAACAGCGCGAAACATGAAGTATTGTAAAGCTGGAAGGGCTAAATAGAAAACACGAAGAAGGGAGCAAGAAGCATTGGGATGCCTGAAGTAGGAAACGTGAATCAGGAAGCAAGATAGAGGAAAAAAGCTACGAACAACAAAAGTCAAGAACTACTGAACGGGAAGCAGGAATTGGGAAGCAAGTAGCAGCAAGCAAACGGGAAGGAAGTAGCAGAGGGAAGCTAGCGTGAAGTGGGAAACACAAAACAACGGGAAGCTGAAAATAAAAAGCAGGAAGCAACAAAAACCTCTTAGCAGAAAGCGAGGAGCGAGAAGCTGGAATCGAGAAGAGTAGGGAAGCAAAAATAATATGTACATCGTATATCGTTCGATTAAACTGACTGGGGTGGTACGATCGTATCGTATCGTCAGGCTAACTTTTCTTAGCATGGGCACAGCTTTTCATCCTTTAAGAACTGCACGCCACCGGTATAACGGGCAAACATCACGACTTGGCTAAAATCAAGATGAATCTTAAAGATTTATGTAATATAAAGTTTCCATACTGAAAGCACTAAATACGTAACTTTAGAGAAATTGTTTTTGTACCGGACTGGTGTCATGTCAACAATATAACTCGAGTGCCTGTATAACTTTTTTCAATAGTTAATTTTTTTAACATATTTGCAGAGCTTGTTCTGGATATCTCCAGGCTTAAATTATATAAAACCAGTTTAATATAAACAAGTCATACTATGTTTTTAATCAAAATATTTAGAAAGCAAGTTTTCAAATTTAGTCATAATAAGAAAATGAATACGACAGGTTTAGAAGTTGGCACGACGGTTGAGTGATGTAATACCTATAAGTGGTATACGACAGATGTCCGGAGAGCTGAAGAGAGCGAGCTCAAATCATGGTCGTGTCATCAATCATTTATTTATATTGTTTTTTCTCATACCTACATTTAAAATGAATATTTGTAAGTAGTCTGAATATTTAATGTCGGATATTGATCGTGACCCTCTGCTTCTTTTCTGAAAATAGATATAAATATATATATATATATATATATATATATTTACAATAATCTAAATATTTTTATAGTATAATAACGATGTTTTTAATACTGTTTATATCGCGGAGTGTAAGGTATATTTGAGAAGGGGATACTGTGACTTGAAAATTATTTGCTTTGTAAAAACCTCACTAGGAAAACCTCTGCTGAGGTGTAAATGTGTAAAGTGTAAAATGTGATAATTGTTCTTGTACTGGTATGTATTGGTGAACTTAATTTTAATATATTAGATAGAAGAAGAAGATAAACGCTTTAATAGATACTATCGAGTTAGTTTGAAAAAAAAATATTACTTGAAAAGAGATGGAGGGGACTGTTAAATAAGAATATTCTTGTATGTGTTGAGTTATGTTTGTTATGGTTTTATAATGTTTTGAATGAAGTAAATGCCTTAATTTTTCATCCAGGCGATGTATTTTAAAATTAATTTTAGATATTGTATTTGTAGTTAACAGTTGTTTCAGGGTAATGGGGATGCAATTATAGAGTTTGATTGCGTAGTGATGGAAGTGTCTTTGCGCGTGTTAGGTATGTGTTATTGGCATATTCAGTGTTTTATTTATTGAGGGTCGGATTTTTAATGTGTTTTGAGTTGCTTTGTAATGTGAAATTTGTGTTGGAAAAGTGTAGTAATACAGATTTGTAATAAAGTTGTTTTATTTTCATGACATTTAGTGTTATGAAAATTTCAATTGAGTCTGTGTAGAATGGTACTTAAAGGATAAGGTCGCTTTTT
This sequence comes from Halesus radiatus, assembly GCA_022606495.2. Lineage (NCBI taxonomy): Eukaryota > Metazoa > Arthropoda > Insecta > Trichoptera > Limnephilidae > Halesus > Halesus radiatus. The sequence continues at coordinate 36,747 of JAHDVE020010678.1, forward strand.
ATAATTATTCTATTTCTCATGAAGATATTATTTCTTTGTGACCTCTTAATATTTAACACAGCATCACCAGAGATGTCTCCTTTTTCGTAAAACTATTTAAAATTCATTCATGCATGTCTTTGTTTTTAGTATTTTTATATATCATCTTTGTAACTTTCTTATGTATTGATCGAACGTCACTACACTCAATCAAATAGGTTCTCATCATTAATTCAATATTCGCAAAGTTATGTGGTGGTTTATACGTGGTTTAACCTTTTGACATTATTATGAGTTTCATTCAATTTACAACGCACGTGTTTTCAATGGTTTCATCTATTTCGTTAATTTATTCTAGTATAATTTTCATAGCTAAGAAATGGAGGCATTCTACGTACTGATCCTTTTGTACGGAATATTTGCAGGAGAGATTTTCAAAGATCTAATCTAAGCACATTATGTGGGTATTTGTCTAAAAGTTGTCTGTGGTTTCGCAAACGCTGAAAGTAAACAAAATATCCGTGATTTAATTTAGTAAAATGGCGTTCTGTCACGCCAATTTATGGTTTCAATATTGCCTGAAAATTCGTGTAACTGAAAAGCCCGAAATAAACTAAATGCCCGCTGAAATCGAACCAATGGTTAATATTAGCATTTTAGATGTCTCGTTAAAGCGCCGCGCCGTAGCTTCGAGTCAAATCGACCGATTTTCAACTTTTCTCAGACCTACACAAAAGGAATAACAAAAAAACTATTTTTTAATGACTTGGTTTGGTAAATTGGCGTTTCGCTGTCTTAAATCGCTAGTTCATTATCCCGTTCTCCCCTTTCTTTATTGTATCCCACAATTTAAATGAGGGTTTGGTATCCAAAAACATTAATGTTTCTCTAATGGACATAGACGAGGAATAAACGTTGTATAATTGTGGTACAAACGTAGTATAAATGTGGTACAAACGTAGTATAAATGTGGTACAAACGTAGTATAAATGTGGTGCAAACGTGGTATAAACACGGTATTCCGCTGTTGCAATGTGCTCAATTCCGGAAGGCGGCATTATAAATTTAATAAACCATTATGAAAGCGCCTTCAAATTCGCTTGTTAATTTCTAACATTTTTTTATAAAGGGTCTGCCCATTTGCTGAGAATATTTTGCGGAACAAAATTGTATTTCTCCATAAAACGGTAACGTTTCCCAACGGGTAGAACGGGTATGAACGTGGTATAATCATATACGCCGTTGACTTAATGCCGGAAAACGTCATTAGGCATAACAAAATGACGGGACGGCGGAATAGTAATAAAGGCCGTCCTTACGTCCTTTCCGGTCGGAAGCTCTTCCGTTTCCGGAACAAGAATAGGTCGTGTAGTATAATCGGTAGAGGGCGATGAATAATTTATCAGATTGCTTCTTACCAGCGTTAAAAATAAGCTGGTTTTCTCGCTTTATTTTTGAAACAGCTCACTTGTTTTACAATTTCATTATAATGCTATTAGTAAACATACCTTTATTTAATTTTTGACGGGTAAGTTTGAATTATTTATAGGTTACCTTCTTACTTTTAACCTGAGAAATTTGAGATTGTTTGGACAATAAATTCTTACTATTTTTAAGACTTAGATTGTTACGTTATAATTAATATTGTTTTATTTTTCAGCGTTTAACTTCCGCAATGTTAGTTAACCTTGGAGAAACGATTATTGTCCTTTGTTCCCTGGACTGTTTAAACGGGAATAATAATATTAAGTTTAATTAATAAATCACGTTAAATCGCCCACCCCGAGCGCTGGGCACCGACTCTCTTATAAAATTGTTTTCAGCGTTTCAAAGTATTTTAATTTATTCCATTCAAAGTTTATTTTATCGTATTAAATCAAAGCAAAGGTTTAATAATGTTATTACAAATTGCGCAAGAAGTGCCCGAGATTGATATTAAAGAAACTTATTTTTGATTAACATTTCTCCAAGCCGATAATAGCACGCTTCTAAAAGTCCGGAATTTATAAAGCTCACTTTTAACAGTGATTTATTATGCCTTAGATAAGGCATCCCGCGCTATACAACGCCTCGATTATAATTTCATTAAATTACTTATTTTCGTTTAAAATAAAATCCTCTCGTTAAGTAAAACAACAGCATTATCTTTGTATGTATTTATTCTAACGGAATGGGGTTCGCAGCCAGGCATCACGGGTTCAATTATTTTCCTCCACCTTACACAAAACCCTTATTAATAATTACTTGCCTGTTTGTATCAATCTATAACACATGTGCATCTTAGTTCATAGTTTAGTTGTATACTTCCCTGAAGAAGCTACGGTAGTAGCGAAACCCGGTCGGCTTAAATATAAATAAAAGTGATGTAAACAGTTATTGTTTTATTTTTTAAATTATAATGTTACATCACCAAGTTACCGCTTCATATGAAATTATAAAAAATAAAATAAAAAAATAAAAATAAAAAATAAAATAAAAATACGTTATTTATAACTTTTGAGTAACGGGAGTAGGTACGATTTTAACGTGGGAGTAGGTACGATCTAAATATACTCAACTTTTTTGTTACCGTGAATTAAAAAAAAAAGTAATAAGTATTTTCTCCGATATGTGGCAAGGTTAATACAGTCCCACGCATTCCATACAAAGCATATATACATTGGTTTATACAAATAAAATTAAAATATTCATTTTATTTTAATAAATTATTGAAGCATATAAACCTCAAAGTAATATTTATTCACTTAAGAAGATAATATTAACAAATCTTAAATGAAACACGAAACCGAAAAGCCACAGAAAATAAAAAATATATCAGTCGCATCTGGGATGCTGTTATGAGTAGCACCCAGATGCGACTGATCTTTTTTTATTTTCTGTGGTTTTTTTCGGTTTCGTGTTTCATTTAGCATTTTTGTTAATATTATCTTCTTCAAAGATAAAAATAAAAATAGTCTAATAAACAATGAACAGCAATAGTTAGATGAATGATACATGACACATGAAACACAAATAACATAGTATTTGGAAATGAAGCCTTTAGGGAGCTGTGGTATTTAAATTGTAAGAAGCCAATATCTTTCTCCATTACTCATCGCTGCTGGAAGCTAGACTGAGGCGGGCTTCCATGAGGAGGATATTCCCAGAGCTGTTTTTCCTTTCAAAAGCAAAACTGGAATCTTGCCCCTCCGTGAACATACTGGAAGCGCTGCAGTATCTAAAGAGGACAAACATTATGCGGAACGCCTTATTGTATTCGACACGAACTCTTTGCATACTACTCTATTTGTAGTTTGCCCAACAACGTTGCGTAGAAGGCAAAGAAAGGCGTCCTTTTCGGAGCGGTAATGAAAAAGGCGAAATCTGCTCCTGAGCATGTTCGCTTTTACGCTGAGAGCTCTTCTTTGTCTATCAATGTCATCATCGTCCATCAGATTACTGGTGATTATGTGTCCTAATAGTTTAGTTCCTTCAGTCACCTTCAGGATCAGATAGCTGGAGGAATACTTTTCATGACCAACGGAGCCGAATCAGAATTGAACTTTTTTTTTCTCAACAAACTCTTCGCGGATATTCAACTTGTCTTTAATTTGTCGTTGGATTAACTCCACAAAGCAGGTCCTTGGGAAAATAATTTCCCTCAGGGCCTATATCATCTTTGGGGATTCTGTGTGGAGATTTGTTTTAAGGAAAATAAAAGGATTAAGTTAAGGAAGGAATTAATTAAGGGAGAAAAGGGGTATGAGGGGTTGGATAGAATTTGGAGGTCAGTGTGTCTAGGAGTAACGGATGTATGAATCCATCTCTCCCACTGCAGTGCAAGGTGATGGCTCTGGCTGGAGAGGTCAAAGGGTCTCCTTATACCGGCCTCTTCCTATCCGGCCCCCACGCCGTTGGTGGGTGGCCGCATCTGGACGCTGAGACCTAGAAAACCCTCTCTCCATATACTCGGGCACCCCTGCTAAGTTTCCAAATGTAGCGAACCCCTTGGGGTAACCTATGGCTGAGGTATTGAGTAAATTAATTCTATAAATGGTTTCCGGGATGGCCGTACTCATACCCGCCTTCCAAATTGTCTGCTCTGTTCTCTAAATTATCAATTTTTAATGTGAATACCATTCAAAAGTCTAACTGCTCGGAGTCAATGTGAGTCAATCGCTAGTCGGGGCATGTTGTAAGGTTGAAGGGTATGGATAGAGGAAGGAGGTAAAGAAGAAAAGGGGTTGGAACCACCTATCTGGTCATGAAACACGACTAAAGCCATTTCAAGCAACGTTTGAATTCTGAATGGTGAACTGATACCAGGGGCGCTATTCCCGTTCTTTTTAACGAAAATTCCTTATGTTTTTCCTTAGGGTTAAAGACTTCTTGATTAACTGCAGAATTCCGGTGAGACATAGTAAAAAGATCCTAAATAGATTGTCAAGAGATTATTTGAAAACACAAATTGATGAAATATCTTCGAGTGACATAAGATTTTTAACTAAAACTTTTAAAAACAATTATATTATATTACAATTTATTTTAATACATTTTTATTTTATTTTTAAATATCATAAATAAGCCTTCTAACTAAGAATCACGTTTTATAAAAAGTTACCTACCTCATTAGATAGTAACGACCTTTTTTTGTCTGTAGTTCTAAAAGTGACATTTGAATTGTCAAAAATGTCAACATCTATATAATATTTAATAATGTTTACTATCTAATTATGTTTAAAGTAAGTAATAACGTAATAGGCAACATACTAAATGTTGAGTTTTTCTCTTGTTAAAACAACGCAATTATTAACATTTTTGATTAATGTCGCTCGCTGAATTCAGCTGACAGCGGTCATTCGACAGAACCAGAACCGCAGTTAAGTAAGAAGGCTTTAAACCATAGGAAAAAGTTAAGGAATCTTCCTTAAAAAGCACGGGAATAGCGCTCCTGGTGATACTGAGAGTATCTACCACTGTGAATGATAAATACGTTTGACGGTACTAAAAAATCAGCAAAGGCAATTTTTTAGAAACAGCACCATTCGTATCAAATCCTCCCTCTAAACTCCACCCTACAAAGGATAACACATGATTTGAATCTACGAGTTATCATTGCCCCCCAAACAACCCTTCACCGTTTTTGGTCTGCCTAAACCAAATAATGCATATTTACTGATTAGGACCCTGCGCAAAACATGGGCACTCTGCCCCCTCCCCATGGATTGTATTATCCCCCTGAAATAAATATTTATTATTTTGATTTTCACCCGTTTCGCTTTGAACCAGAAGGAATTATAGTCACCACCCTCTAATATCTCCCTTCTCACCGCCATGTCAGGACCAAATTTATTTTGCTTATTATATCGTTAGTCTTTATAGCCTGAACAAAACAAAGGCGTTTATAAAATTGCTGTTCACCTGAATCTTTATGACATTTAAACCTGCTTCACTCCAGTACCAGTCCAATACCAGTCGTAAACTCCTATTAAACTTTTTTGTGCGCTGGGGATAACAGAACCTTCCCTGCAGATTATTTTTTTGGTTCATCAAATTTAAAACATGTGTTTTGTTTCACAATAATTCAATTTTTACCCTGGGAAGGACTAAGCCTGAATCGAGATTAATAATTGCATAAAAATAACTTCATCAATAAGCGCAAATTCATTTGGTGGCATTCATTTTAACTGTATAATAGATTTTTTTTCTTTTTTCTTTGATAGATTTGTAATTATTGTGTCTCGTCATTATTAATATCATTAATAAGAATTACTTTGTTTACACCACTGTTTTAATATATAAATATTCACATGTTTCAGAAGTTAAACTTACCTCATCGAGATAAACAGTATACTAAAAAAATAATGACAAGTGCTCGGCTACTAGATTTAAATGGCTGGTACCTAGAGCCCAAACTCATTTTCCTCATCTTCTTTCCCACTTCATTTCCCCCACTCTCAAAACGTAACTCAAATTGGGGATGCCAGAGTCCAACTAGTTTTGGACAGGCGCGACTTATATGCGAATATGTAATAGAATTGGAACACTAGACAAATTACGGTTCCATGACAGTTGATCTCCCGACAGTTGGACCCCCGACAGTTGATCCCCCCGAGATTTAGATATATTATATGCAGGTAGGAACCTATAGCGTATTTTTCCTAAGCCGACTGCATATATAGGTATGTCGTATTTTGTTATTCGGACGTGTATCCTCACTGCACACTCCTTTGGGGACTCGACATTATTGCTAGTAAAAATATTTTATGTATCGGATTTCCACTCGAGACACCTGCAGATATAACTATATAGGCTCTTGTTATACGGCCGCACATCCTATCTGCATATTTACTTTACAAATGAGGATATACAGCAGAAATAATCCTTTAGGAGATCAACTGTCCGAGGGATCAACTATCGGGGGGATCAATTGTTCGTGAGCCAACTGTCGGGGGGGGACTGATTGGGGATCAACTATCGGGTCACCGTTCAATTATATATAGTTCTTTGTTGAAATTATTTTGTGATAGAGGAACATTAACGAATCTACTAATCATAGAATGAAAAGCTGATATTTTTTTAGCAAAAGGGTGATTAGAAGTAGTATGTATAACTGTCTGTATAAGTAAGTATCTGTACGATTTATGTATGATAAATTCAATTTTATTGTTAACAATAGACATATTTAAGTTAAGAAATTTTTGCTAAAATTTTTTCCTATTTCTATGGTAAATTGAATCTTTTTATCGAGTTTATTTAGGAAATTAAGGAAAATTTTAACTTGTCTATCAGCACCAGTCCATATACAACAAACGTCATGTATGTATATTTTCCAAAAATAAACATTTATTTTTATTTTTAATAGCAATCTCTTAAATTTATTTTCACATTAGCTATATTTAGAATATTATTAATATAAATTTGAACAGCAATAACTATTATTATTCAAATTTTTTTTCGTTGTTATTTTCTCGATTTTATTTATATTAATAATAAAAAAACTTCTTTTTTTATTTCTGATGCAAATTAATTATTTAACATTTTAAAATGTTTTTTTGTTATGGTTTTTTTTCAATTATTTTTAATTAATTACTTACTTCATCGGTTATTGTCATTTTATTTATGTTTGTATTTTGTCCATTCTTACATTTTTATTATTTGTCCATACTTGTCATTTTTTATAGTATACTGTTTATCCTGATGATAGAAGCTTTGCATCTGAAACATGTAGATATTTATATATTAAAAACAGTGTTTTATATTAATTATACAATTTTTCTTATTTAAAGCGATAAATAAATATCTACGTGTTTCTAAAACAATAATTTCCCGTCAGAATACAATGCATAGTGAAAAATAATGGCATGTAAGTATAGACAATTTATGCAGTTATCGCATAAGAGTGGCGCCTGTCCGAAACTAGTTGGACTATGGCAGCCCCAATTTGAGTTGCCCTTTGAGACTGAGGGAAATGCGAAAAAAAGAGGGAAAGTAGATGAAGAAAACTAGTTTGGGCTGTAGGTACCAAGCTATTCAAATCTAGTAGCTGAGCACATTTCAATCAACAAAAAATATCGTCTTTCAACGAGGCGATACTGAGATAATCTACCACTTTGAAACATTGTGCAACCCACAAATTAATAATATTTTTATTCATTTATTGTGGAATTCAATACATTAACTTTATTGCCACCGTTTAAAACACCGTAAACATCGATAAATTATTGAGAAACTGTCTGTATTCATAAAAGTACCATGAGTAAAAAGATTTTTTAAAATAATTTATGGCTACGCATTAAAACATGCTCCAAAAAGCTCAAATCTTCAACATCAAAATAAAAACAACGACAAGACCAACCCATAAATTTTCATGGCAAAGAATTACGTGGGAGTGAGAAATTAAACTTAATTTCCGCCACATAAAATGAAGCCACCGTAAACAAATAAAAATATTCTGTTCAAGCACGTAAACATGTTGTCGAGTGAAGCAAGTCACTATGTGAGCTTAAGCTTTAATTCTGAAATATAATATGTATACTGACGGTTGGAGTGCTCGGGACAAATGAACGCGCTATTTACCCGGCATACTTCTAAGCAGCTTTGCCAAACACAAAGCACACAAAGTGACATTATTATTAATTCTAAGTGCTTTCACGTAATTGTCACGTTTTTAATCACGTCAGAGAAGGTTCCGGAGTTTACGATGTAATTGCAAAAAGACTGGGTTGATGACCTCTGTGGCAAGGCAGTAAGGCACTTGGATCCGGGGGTACCATCCAGAGGTCGCGGGTTCGAATAGCGTCAAATTTTATTTAATTTGTGGTACAACGAGTATTGATTAAAAATTACATAATTTGTACATGCACTTATTTTTTTCTAAAGAAAATAATAATAAATGTTTATAAACCACCATTTAATATATAAATATCAACATGTTTCGGAGGCGAAGCTTCCCTCATCTGGATATACAGTATTCTAAGAAATAATGACAAGAATAGACAAATAGTAAACATGAAGAAAAATTAACAAAAAGTGATGAAAGTAGATACCTAAGTAATTAATTAAAAATTAATAAATTATTGTAAAATTTTAAAAATATTTATTTTTTATTACGAATAAAATCAAAGACATGACAAAGCATAAAACACTTGTTGGTATTTATATACGAGTATTAAATAATCTTTTAATTTTATTAAAAATGAAACCACAAAATGATTTTACAATTATTGAAAAAGTAAAGGAAATAAATTTTAAAATGTTATAATTAAAATTATAAAATTGGGTGGGGGGAAATAAAATAATATAAGTAAATCGTCACAATGTGACCTAACTACGGTTTTAGCGTGGCTTTGAACGTCGAAACAGCTTTCACGATAATGCAAATTAAAATACTCGGAGAACTTAAAAATAACATCATTAAATTAATATTTTTTAAATTAACAATAAAATGGAGTTCTCCGAGTTGGACACAATAGTAATTAACACACTAAATATGTTTGCACCTCAGAGCGATAAGAGATCAGGCGTTGGGAATTTGAAACCCGGCCCAAGGCAAAGAAAAAATAATTTATTTTGCATTGCACACAGAATTTGCGTAAAACAATTTGCATTGCACACAGAATTTACGTAAAACAATTTGCATTGCACACAGAAATTACGTAAAACAATTTGGTATATTTACACAATGTTCGAAAGTAAAAGATTCTCCCAGTAACGTCCTTTTGTGTAAGACCATTGTTGGAATCACAATGGAAACCCGTGAAATTACTTTAACTGGCTTTAGCTTTGTTAAGTGATCAGATCCCACTAGCCAGCTCCTTTCTAGCCTTCCCCTTCCAAATTTCCCTTTCTCCTTCCACCACTTGCTCACAATCTTCCCGACCGGGTAACCATAGTTATATTAGCTCCGGGCAGTTAGTACCCACCTACTCTTGAAATACTAAAACAATTACGTGGAATTTTCTTTTCTCCACTCATAAATGCTTGCGATGCCTCTTTGTTTGTAATACTAATACCCACCATAAAAAAACTTCTTTTAAAACGTCTGGAAGGTGAAACAAATGTCAAAAGTACAAAAAAATATTCCTAATATAGCAATGAAAATCGTATCAAAGCAATTTTTTTATTTCAACTAAGCGCAAAAACAAACAGTGAAGAAATAAACATTTTGGGTGTTTCTGAGTAAACAGAGCATGGGTAATAGAAGTAGCCATCGTACCTGAACTAATTGTTAGAAAAAACCTTTAGAATTTAGCTTATATTAGTAACTAGCTGATGTGTACCCGGCCTTGCTCGGGTTTATATAAAGTTATGACATTGTGATTTCTTGCTTGTCATTAGGGTGCCATAATTGATTTGACAGCAGTAACCATCAAATAAAGAAACAGTCATTTGAATATTTTATTTCATTCCAAACGTTTATTTTTTCAAAATGTATCCAAGTCATAAAGTTCTTAAGTAGGTACCTACTCGTGTTTTTCATTTTGAAAATATTCTACCAAAAAAAACTTCCTCTTTTGAATATGCAATCTGTGGCTAACCAGAGTGTTGGCATCTATGGGCAAATCTAAATAAAACATGGCGGGTTCACTGTTTTTCATACTCATTTTAAAATGTTATTATAGCAAAAGTTTTACATGTTACTACTCTCTAAACCTTCCCGGCACTAATAAGAACAAACTGTGCTATTTTCAGCGAAACCGGTCAAGTAATTTTCGAGAAAATCGAGGACAAACAAACAAATAAACTTACGTTGATTTTTATATATACAGATGTCTAGTATTTGTGAAGTAATCCGAAATTTACCATGGTCTCTCATCCACACTGTTGAACACTATTTTACTGTAAAATTTTGGCATTTGAAAAATAAACATGGGTTAGTAATTTAATAACGTGCGTGTGTATAACTTTAACTTGAAATCAATTATTAAGGCTTAAAAATTACATATTTTTTTAAAACGGTTTTAGCTCTTTATGCTTTTTATTTAAATATTGAAATGAATTGTTTGTTGGCGGGTGTACATACCTAACATGAAATGGAATATATTGTTATTGTGGATTTAAAGGTAAATTCCTTCAAATAACTTTTAAAATTATACACATGAAGTATGCATGTGTTACGGCCGTTCTTTCCATCCTTATTGAGCAACTGTTGAGCCGAAATTTTGCCTCAACACTGTTTAAATGAACAAATACGCTCTTCCCAATGAAATTCCCGATCAAATTTACGATCAATTTAGAATGTCGATTTTTGTGGATTAAATTCCCCTCAACAGAGGACTAGTTATAAAAAGTGTCAACAGAGTGAACAAACATCACCGAAATGTCAAAGGTCATTATTAGTTTACGATCAAATATTGAATGGCAAAGATTTATTTCCGTTTTCGAGTTTCGAGGTATGTTTTTTGCATGTTTTAAATAAAACTGAAGAGAACTTAACTTATTTTACTTATTATAGCTATGTTTTGTCTTGTTTTTTCACATTTGACATTTGACGAGAAACGTCAAATGTCAAATGTGCGAAACGAACAATGTGCTTTGGCGGCATTACCAAAAGTCAAGCTAACACTTTTCTTTCACCACACTCGTTTGTGAATTATAAAATGTTGGTTAATGTATTAGGTTTTAAAACAAATAATACGTATTCATTATAAATATAAAATTAACTCATCTAAGTTAATTTCACTTATAATGTTTTTACTTTGATGTCACTTTACTGTCCTAAAAATGGGCATGTATCCTATCGTGTTTAATTTTTTAGTGGGCGGGCAACTTCATAATTTTTTTTGGATAAAAATGCTTGGAAACAGGCAAACAGCGAATGCTCAACAAAACATCTGATCGGTGCCTTAAATTGATCCTTTGAAAAGATGGAAAGAACGGCCGTTAGTGTTACAATAAAATATTGTATTTTATGATCGCGAATTTTCCTAATAATTTTTAGTTCACCCTTAATTGAATCTCTGGAACATTCTATCTGTTTTATATACTTTCACAAAAGAGGTTAATCTGCCAAGAGGCAGTAAACCTACGGCTTCTTCAATGTTTTGATACTAAGAAGGAAGCTGGTGGTGTTGTAAAAAAAGGAGAAGAAGTTTATGAGTAGATACTTACATATTATATCTTCCGATCTAACCACAGATTTTTTTTAAAATTTATAATAACTAGCTGTCGTGTACCCGGCGTTGCTCGAAGTTATGGATGATTTGGATTGGAGATGAGTTAATGCAGTCCTCCCTTTAATAAACAGAGTTTAGAGATATCCCTTTTACCGCCAATTATGAAAGCAGGGCTTCTGCATTCTACCGGTAGAACGGCGAATCAAGAGTTAATTAAGTTCTCTATTTTACCGACATTTTGATAAAACACACAATATACCTATGATATAATATATTTTCAGTATGGTATATTGCATATGAGTTCAGGTATAAAGAACCAAAAAATATTAGTTTAAATAATATGAACAAATCTGATAATATGTTTTCTTTCTCAGGTGCTAAATACGTCGTGACTGGGAACACACTGCACATGCGGGATGTGCAACCAACCGATGCACTCTCGCGCTATGCGTGCTCCACAGAAAACACCCTGACCAATGAGAGGCGGAGAAGTTCACCGGTAAACTTAGAAGTCATAGGTAACACGCTTCTCTCTCTTTGACCTGGGGGCAAGTCTGTATCGTTTGCGTTAGTTAACGCATGTTAAATTGGTCATCAATAACGCATTCTGATAGTTTTCACAAACGCAGCATTGTTTCTTGCGTTTGCGTTACGAAATTGTCTCTTAACGTAAACACAAACTTAATTGGTTAGCGCGATACGAACCAACAAACTGTCAAAATGTCTTGTTTATGGCCGATTTAACTCGCGTTAACTAACGCAAAAGATACAGACTTGGACCCCTGACATATTGTTTTATTATTTATAATTTATTTATTATATGTTTTACTTCAATTATATGTACCTACTAATTAAGTTGAGATATTATGATTATTATGAGAATACATTCATTGTTTTTGTGTTTAATTTGTAGAACTTCGTTTATTTTTGATTTTTTAAATTCAATGTAAACCAACTTTAATAATTTTATTAATAAGTTCTGCGAGTATTCCAGTTTTTTTTTAATATTGTGACAGCTGTTTCAAGCCCATTTTCAAACTGTGGTTAGGCCACAATATAGGAACAAGCTTTAAAAACTCAAAAAGTAAAAATCCTAAACTTAATAATAGTGGCATACATACAATTCAAATGTGACCACGCCGACTGTAACGCTACCTATATCGGGCAGACGGGAAGGGCTTTCTCAACTAGATTCAAAGAACATATACGATGTTATAATAATAAAAGCACTTTTTCAAAATTCGCAGAACAACTCTAAGTGAATAATCACGTTCCGCTTGATATCAACGAGCCTAAACCGTTACATATACAAATAAAGGGTCCTACATTAAATTTACTTAAAAATTGTAAATAAATAAACGAATGAATGATCCTAATATAACATTAATTAATAAAGGCAAGGAACATTATTTATTCCCCACTTCTCAGTATGATCACAAGGCCTAAACAGTATTACACATTTAAATAAGTCAATAGCAGACACGTCATTATAAAACAATTGAGAAGATATTACCATTTAATGCGGGGAAAACAGATTTCAAAGTACATCGCAGATTAGAGAATTTATTATCACAATTATATTCTCAGTACATCGGTTTCACCTGTAATAAATCATTTTAGCCACCAAAATTGAAATTGGGTGGGAGGTAAATAGAATCAAATAAATAAGTTGTCTCAACGAGGCCTGACCAGAATATTAAAATAGCATTAAATGCCAAAACAGCTGTCACAATAATAATAAAAAAACTATCAATTAAATAATAAAAATATCAAATTTGGGATAATAATTCTTTTATTTTTTTGGGAATACATTGAAATATTTCACATGCCTACGAGAATTTACGATTTTTTTCCAGTTGTTATACTGCTCCGAACAAGGCGCGTTTAGGTATGAATTTGGTTGGCTTCAATTTTGAATAAAGCAGTGTTAACAATAACAATCATAGTTACAATAATAAATCGTAAAGGCTGGTTTAGTAGCCCTCTTTAATAGTTTATGATTGGATTTTTTCAAATATTTTCAAAGACACTCTAAAACTTTTGGGCAAGTTTTGTAAGAGATTAGTTTAAATTATACGCAAATAATATTATTTTTTGTCATATTGCATGTACAGATACACTCCATCTTGCTTGCTTAACTGAACAAAAAAAAGGAGTTCGGAAGTTTCACAAAAATTCAAATGTAACATGGTCATCAAATGGCCATTCAACGCCTTTTTTTACATACGAATGGTCCCTGTAAAACGCCGATTATAATAGGTCCGTTTCGGCTTTCGATCAATTTCCGATCAGCAGAAAAGCACAACAGTCGTTTTTATGGTTGGCAGCTGATCACAATTTGAACACAAACGGAACTAAAGTTGGCGTTTTTTTATATGAATACCGCACAAGAGTCCCAACTGCTCCCAACCGTCTGGAGCCGGTGAGACTATGGTATTCCCAATTGGGGAATGCTGTAAGGCTGAAGGTATTGGGGAGGGGAAGGAGAAGGGGAAGAGGAAGGCGGTCGAGGGGTAAGGCTCCACTCCATAGTCGAGGGGTAAGGCTATCGACTACGAATCCGAAGGTCACGGGTTCAAATCCCGGCGTGCGCAAGTAAATTTTATTTAAATTATTTGTGTTGTTTTACAAATTATTAATTTCAAAATAATATATAGTATATTTGCGAACGTTCCGGAGTGAAAGATACTCTCAGTATCGCCCTGGTGAAAGACCACCATTCATAATTGAAACGTTGCTTGAAATGGCTTTTAGCCGTGTTAGGTGACCAGATCTGAATAGCCAAGTATTTCCCCACCTCCCTCTTCGCCTTCTCCTTCCCCTCCCCAATACCTTAAGCCTCTCAACATACCAGAATTGGGGATACAATAGTCCCACTGGCTCCAGACGCTTGGGAGCAGCTAAGACTTTTATGTAGTATCACACAAAAACAAAAACAAAAAGGATATTCTGGATAAAGATTTTTTCTCGTAATTTAAACAATAACTGAAATTTCCCCAATTGGGAATGTCATAGTCTCACTGGCTCCAGGTGGTTGGGAGCAGTTGGGACTCTTGTGTGGTATTCATATAAAAAAACGCCGACTCTAGGTCCGTTTGTGTTCAAATTGTGATCAGTTGCCAACCATAACAACGACTGTTGTGCTTTTATGCTGCAGAAACGGACCTATAATCGCCGTTTTACGGGGACCATTCGTATGTATTCGTATGTATTCTTGGCTATTCATATAAAAAAAAAATCAAACGTAAAAATCAATTTAACATCCAACGTTCAATTAGTTTGAGCGTATCTTCATTATGAACTCTGGAACATATCAAGATTAATAAAAACGTTTTCTTTTGATCTTCGTCATACACGCCATTTATTCATCTGCGAGTAACATGTCTCGTGTCACAATATAACCTTTTTTCGACAGCACGAACTCAAAATGAGAAACGTTTTTTTGTTCTAGATCTAGAACATAATACAATATTTATTATCCCTTTGTGTAATTTCTTCTGTTACAAACTTTGATTTTATTGAAATAAATTTCTTTTAGAAATTCTTGCTAAAATCCCTCCGTTGCGTGAGGTTTACTAGAGAGGGTATGATACTATTTCCCAAAAACCTCACATGTAACTTTACCCTAACATTGCTAACACTTTTACTTAATGATCTCCCTGCCGGGTATCGCCTGAGAGTATCCCAAATTCCACGGAAAGTTCCCTAACTTAAGGTGTTTCGTCCTAATGCTGGGAAGAAAATGAATACCCACACACACGCGCGTATTAAATTACCCGTTTTTAGGGAACTTTCTCGCACGTTTACCCAAATCTAGGGAGAATTTTTCCACACTATAAATAACATTAGGGAGGCTGTTAGAAAGTTAGTCCAGTTATAACTATAACTGAAGAACAGAACACCGAGGAAGGTGTAACAATACGAAACTGCGAACTTTCTACCAAAACTTCATTTTAAAAGTCATACTTCATTAAACAATTTCCAACAATGTTTTTGTGAAAAATGCTGAATAACCATTGGGTCGTACAGTACCGGAAGAAACCCGAATCAGATAATATGAATATTCATTACAATTAAATTTGTTAGTTTAACCATAATAACTAAATATCGTATTTCTGTAAAGTAGAATTTAATTTCATTCAATAAAGATACCTGATACAATAACAAAACTGTTAACCAATAACCAACCATCTAATTCATTTGATGAAGCATCTATAATCTGTTATCTTTCCCCGATAACCAAATATCACATGCCGATATAATATGATATTTGGGGTACGATGCCGACGTTGTTTTCATGCGGTCGTTCTGAGGGTAGTCCATATTGTTATCATTTATTAGGAATATTATTTAACAATATGTTCAGGGGAGCCTGTCAAAACTTCCCGTTTTACTGAAATTAATTTATATTCCAGCTGTATTGTTTATGTTTTAGCACGAGTCGGTACTTTGTAAACAAATAATGACATATTAAATAGTATATTTATGTATATAAATGAGTGCCCTGAAGAGGAAACGTCTATATTTCGGAGACCCGACCCTCAGAGGAGCAAAATAAGGGAAAGAAGAAATTAACATCAATATTATTAAATAACTACGTGGCATCGTTTTGATGTAGATCTATTAACGCCGATTCAATGTAAGAATTTTATTATCTACAGCACGTACCTGATAGACTTTAATCGGCGATTCTTGAGAATATTTGGAGTAATGTAGATATATATAGGTTCCCAAACTTCTTTTCCCCGTGGACCCCTTTGCCGTTCTCTTAATTTGCCGTGGACTCCCCCCCCCCCCCAGCCTATCTGTCCAAAACTTTGATACAATATTAAACAATTGGTATGACAATTTGTAAAAACTTGCACATGAACGTGCCTGGGTGGATGCGATTCGCTTTAAGTGCGCAGTAGACTTATCGAGCGAAACGTATTACGTATGCGTGCAGTCTCAATAAACTCCGATCCGTGGACCCCTTTTTTCTACCTGCCATGGACCCCCAGGGGTCACTTATGATGTAGATGCTATTTTCCTGTCCGATGACTTTTTTCCAAATAAAAAGAAAAAATATGTTTTTCTATCACGCGTCGCAACTGATCGAACTGCCACGCATCACAACGGATCACGTGATACGCAATCTGTCTCCTCTGTACCGTGCTGTGGGAACGAGACGGAGTATGGTATCACTTGATGCGCTAGGTTATACCCAGTAGCGACGTGTGATGGATTTTTTTTTTGTTTTTGCTTTCAATTGAAAATATGTGTCATTTGACAACAAAATAACATCTACATACATTTTTTACTCCAAATATGCTCAGCAATAGCTAGTTAAAGTCTGTCGGGTACGGGCTGTTACACCCTGTATAATTATATGTAGAATTTTAAATTATTATTGAAAAACGAATAAAATACCAACTTATCAAACGCCCTCTTTAGTTGTTATCATTGAACTGAAATAATTTACATTTGTGTAAGTTCATTCCGTATGACGCTCGTGTGACGGCACGCACCCCGCCTCCCGTCGCTCGGAATTCGCCCGTTTTGTGGGGCATTGATAATTAATTTAACCATCAAAACGAACTTAAAAAAAAAAGTTTTTAAGACAGAAGGTCAACATTGATTACAACATTGATTAAAAAAATGACTGGAGTTCCTTATTAAATTACAATAAATATTATTCATTTAAGCTTAATAATACGATTTTCTGGGAAAGTGGACATGGACAGCAAGTTTCCTAACGGGTTAGTTGCTCTGCATAGAATCTGTCAATTCTAGAATTCTTAATATAATTACTGTGTTTACTATATTACTTATTGCTTATTAGGGCAGAATCACAGGTAGAGCAGCGGAAGAGTGGCGCTATACAAATAATCAGGGTTTTGCTAGTTTCCTGCTACCCAGTTTTTCGGAAAATGCATTAAAAAAACTCGTTTAGTTAATCTAATAATGATGAAATATTATTAACAGCCTCCGTAGAGTAGATCTCTCAGATACGAAGGTACCCTTAGAATATTTTTCTAAGAAAAATATTTTTTATCCCTTAGCTTGTGAAATTCAGTTTGGCTTAGTGCAAAAACCTGATGAAATACGATGGTCATATTATTTTTATATACAGAGGGATTTTTCTATTTAATTGTTTCGATCGAACATTTTTTTTTATTTCCTCAGAATATTTTATTTATAATCCATGAAGTAATAATTTTAATCATAATCTTAATCTTAAATCATAATGGCATTTATAATCTTCGTCAATATCGGATTGGATATCGACACGCCTAACGAGCGCAACCGTGCTCGGGAAATCGATATAAAATTGTCGTCAGTTAAGCCCACCGATCCGATATTGCTAAGATGTTGATTTGACCGTGCTAGTGCCTCTGATAATGATGACAAGATTATTTTTAAATGTAATACGATTTAATCATGAATTCGTATGGAATTGAATATCAGAATTATGATTATTTCTGCGACTCGGATTCGAACTCTGTGATCTAGCGCTATCCGAGTCACTATTTTTACCTCTGGGCTAACTTGGCAGCATCCAACACTTACGGCGACTGTACGTAGGTAGTTATGGTATTTACGTTGTTTCAAGTTTTGTGTATTGTTATACATATATTTCTGATTAGATAATTAGATTTTTTTTTAAATATTGTATATCGTGAGGTTTTTTTTAAAATTTCCCTTTAAAAGCTTTCTATTATTTGACTGTCGTGTTCCTCGCTTTTTGCAAAGTGGTCTCGACCCATAGTCCGACACATAATATAAGGTGGGTTACAGATCATAAAGGTTCAGAAGCAGGCCGTGCAAGAATGTCAATTTGACACGTCTGAACTCGTCTCGAGGATTTATCGGTATTTTGAACGGAACGGTTTGAACACCTGCCCGCAATACTGTAACATGAGTATTTGAAGGAATCAATTTAGTATGTCGAAAGTGATAAAACGTGTTTATTATTTCTACACCATTTTGTAAAACTATTAATCCCATTCGATACAAAATAATTTCCCATATTTACATATGACTAAAAAGACTTTAAAAATGGCAGTAAAGCAAAAAAAAGTCAGTACGAATACAGGTGGTAAATTTGTATTTTATTTTGCTTCTATTTGTTAGGTAGTTGACATTATACAATTTCAGAAATGAAATTATCAAATGCCAAAATTAAGTTTTTTCCTATTGTTCTGCAAGCATATCAGTAGCAGCCCATCAGCTTAGCTGAAAGTAAAAAATTTCCTACATTCGCGCCTTGGAGTGAGCTTTCCTGTAGTATGGGGATCGCTCAAAATCACCCCCTTCAAGCTCAAATGATTTCCTTCCCCTCCTCACCTTAATAATTAAACCCGAAAGTTTCATAATATGTACGCAATAAAAAATCGTAACATGTTATGTTTTGGTTTCCAAAAAGCCTACCTATATTCAATTACTGAAATTAATGTACGTCGTGTGTTATTAAATAATTGATGTATAAATGACCTTAGTTTGAATGTACATTACCTTAGGGACACCTCGCATGCGTGCCCAAATCAATGACAACGTAGATCTAAGTGATAAATATGGCACGTGTGACTGTGGCCTCAATTTCTAAACGTTTTGCTCCCATGATGCATAATCATCATTTTTACCATAAATAACCATTCCATTACAAAACAATCAATCATATGTGTATCAGAAAAACACATGAAAACAAAGTTTTGCTATCGCGCCATCATTCAGGACTGCTGTTTTCCTTGAATGCATTTAGTGATAGAATATTTACATAAAATGTTTTTATTTATTAATAAGGATTTCAAGTTCATTTTTTTATACATAATTACGTTCAAACATAAATACCAGTATATTTGTTTTTTTTTCTAGAGTTAGTTTTCAAAGTTAAAATAATTTTCAAAAACCGCCAAATAGCTCCAAATCTATGGCCGTTCAGTTTTGATCAGTTTTAAGGTTAGAATTTCAAATATCAAAACAAAAATGAACTTTACTGTACATAATTTTACATTATATTCTTAGTGAACCATAACTAAACATAAGTAATAATATTATGTACCTTTTTAGAAACTTTAACTCAAAGAATAATAATAGTATTGAACATTAACATTATCATAATATCTGGGCTTGCTCATGAATACTTTAGTAATAATACATATATTGAATAATAATTATAGAACTTAAAGTCACCTAAAATAAGTTTAAATTTCGCCAAAACTAAAAAAAATACCTATTTAAAATAAAACCCAAAAGTGAAAAATAAAAATGTCCATACTAATCTAAAAAAGAGAATGCGCACGTGACGTCAAATTTCCAAATGCAATGGTACCAACATAACAAGGTGTTTTGATGAGATGATGTTTTATTCACTTTTAAATAACGATTTATAAATTCTACGTATATTTTATATAATAAAAGTTATATATTCAGAATCGGCGTTTGCTGATCTATATGAAAACATATTTTAAAGCTATTATATTTTTCACTGGAGTTTCTTATTACAAGCAAAGTGGTTTTATCACTGAATTTGCTGCAAGGTGGTATTTTGCCGGAAGCCTTCTTGAAAACTTAAATTTTTCAAACTCTTACGTAGTAATTTTATATATATATATCTATTTTTTTAATCTGTGGTCTTGGGTTTATATAAGATAAGTACAAAAATTATAATTCTCCGGGGAACAGTATGATTTCAAATCTAAAAATGAGAATTGGAGTATAAGTTTTTGAAAATATTTCAATTGAAAGAAGAAACGATTTTTCAAAAAAAAATGTTAATTGTTACCATTTTTATATTTATCTGACCTAAGGCACCACAAATGATTTAACAAGATTTTATAACACTTACTAAGCACTCAATTTACGAATGAATCAATTTCAATAATAGGAAAAAAGGACAAACATTGGGTTAAAAACAGTTTACTAAAGTTGCTTTTTGTACTCACTGAATAAAATATATTTGATAAGTTATTAACTATTTGCTGCATCCTCTTCGGGCTGCATTCCTCCCTGAGTTTCGTCGTTGGCTCATAAAGCTGAGTGATACGTAACTCAATCTTATCAATATAACTCAATAATATATATATATATTTTTTTTACTCAATTTTAAACGCATTTTTTTCCTCATGGCACCAACCAGTTCCTATCAAACACATATTCATAATCTCTTTATACTTAATTATTTTAATTTTTTTCTGGATATATTATATTACCATAATATGTCAATACTAGCTTTTTTCCGTTCTATTTTTGTATAATCGCACTTAATATGAACTAAACTTGTCAATTTGACTGTCCTAAAACGGGATTGTTAAATAATGTGTATTTCAAATCAATGAATATTATTATTATTAAATATGAATAAAATATATTAATAAATTAAATAACCGTCGTGTTATGTATATTTTTTGTAATCGTTATTTTTTTTTCTTTAAGTTTATATATAGGTTTATATCATTTAACTAAAATGATAAAGCTCCTTTTATCTCGACACAGGACTGCTCTAGTGAAATGAGTGGATTACGTTTTGCTTTTCTTCGATAATTTTATGAATAAATAAATGGGTGTTTCTCTGTAAACTGGGCAACTCGTTGTCTCAGGCCGATATTATATAAAAAAATATAGAATATTATATCTTTCGCTGTTAACTTTAAAAGATCTACTTGTACTCAGCGTACGGTATCGATTTAAATTAATTTTATTACATCAAAAACATTTTTATAATGCTCAAAAAACAGTCCCTGACGTGTCACCAGAGCAATATAGTTCTTTCAGATTAAAAATAATTAATATAATAAGTTTAAATAATCAATTAAATTATTTCATTATTTGAACGTTATTACATGATCGTTAATTAGAGTTACCGTCTTTATGATTATATATGTTTATAAAACTAAAAAGGTTAATTAAAATTTATCTCAGTATTTTGTGAACAGTCCCTATATTTTAAATTACGCGGCGAGTAGGCTACAGCTTAAACTATTGCGTTAAGGGGAACGGCTGTGGTGCCTGTTTCATACAAAACTGAATTTTGGATTGGAGGCCAAAATACCCATCCAAACGGAATGATCTATTTTTTTTAAGTAAAGGTTTAGTAAATATCTAGTACGGATTAGAAGTGTTTTATTTATTTTTGTTTTACCTTATGGAAATATCAGCCATTAAAGGAATTGATTTTTCGCGATTACTACGACACGAGCGTCGCTCCGGGAAACCCGCGTCGCAACCTGTTAGCCGGCCGACAGTCCCCTGGTATTCATTATTTTCATCTATTTTTTTGAATTTTATTTATATCTTAGATATTTTATTTTGCTATAATAGATAAATATTCCCTGTGTACAATAAAATAACATAACTTAATTATATTTTCTGCTACCTTCCAATGAAATCAAATTAAACAGTCCCCTTCACCATAATAGAACATGGGACTGTTTCCGCCTCCAGGGGACTGTCTTTATATGTTTATCATTGTTTTAGATACGAGGTGTGTTCAAAAGGAAAGGGGAATTTTGAATTTTCGCGGGCTAATATTCGATTATCGATTTTTTTTTTTATGTTGGTACACATATGTTTATCATATGTTAGCATTATCAGCAATTTTGGATCAGTGGTTTCTTTTTGACAACTGAGGTGGTTAGTCACGTTTTTGGGTGTTGATCCAAAATGGCTGATAATGCTAACATATGATAAACATATGTGTACCAACATAACAAAAAAAAAACGATAAACGAAAATTCAAAATTCACCTTTTCTTTTGAACACACCTCGTACACCATATATCTTTTGAGCATGGCGCCAAGAAAGAGATTTTAGAAAGAAAAAGAGAAGCCGAGCGAAAACGGATAGCCGAAAAACAAGATTACATTGTGTTTGAGAGTCTTATTTACTATGTACTTTTGCTATTTTTGATTTATTAAATTCGCTACTGTGTCGAAACCGGTGGCGAATTTAATAAATCAAAAATAGCAAAAGTACATAGTAAATAAAACTTCCAAACGAAATGTCTAGATATTGCTATATAGTGAATGTCGAAAAAATATAAGAATACATTGACCTAAAACCCAAAAAAACTCGTCGAGTACTCAAATATATTAGGAAGTCATTTAATATGAAGCCTAGCAATCTCATTATAGAACTGTATGAAGATTTAGAGGTATTTTTTCGAAATATTCTACACCAGTTCAGTGCAATAAAGAAACTGAAAAGGACGCTGACAGAAGGATATGCTCTTATTCATACGGACTTCTCTGAAAATTATTCTACTATATATGGGCAAGAAATTCAGGCTATCCATTTTGATAGATCGCGTCCACAGATTAGTCTTCACACGGTCGTAGTGTATTTGAAAGATATGGTGAAATCTTAAATCTCTCTATGAATGTTTCTCACTCTCCAGTTGCCATTTGGGCTCATCTGCAAACAATTTTCAATGCTTTGCCACCTCAAAAACCTGCATTTTCTGAGCGATGGACCGGTCACCCAATGTAGGAATAAAACAATGATTTATATTATGGCGGCAAAATTACCAAAACGACTTCCACATGTACACAAATTTACCTGAAACTAACTATACGGAGAGTGGCCACGGTAAAGGCGCACGGCGTTGGAGCTACTTGCAAGAGGACTGCAGATGCTGTGGTTGCTGTTGGAGGCGATATCTAAAACCTAGAGAAGTGTGGAAACCATTGAACAGAGAGGCCCTGCCATTACTTTGAACATTGTCCAAGATGATGAGATAAAACAAATGAGTGCTGAAATCGAACGAGAGGTAACCAAGGTTAAAATTTTTATTGGCACCCTCAAAGTGCATCAAGTCACTGTAAAATTCTATAATCCTTTAGGTTTGAAATCAAGTTCTATTGAGATAGTGATGAAACATCTAAGTTGCTTTTGTGGTAATGATTGTTGCCTACACTTTAATATCGGAAAAATAATTTATGAGGACCAAACGAATCTTACTATGGACAATATGTTCTCTGCTTCAGAATCTGAGAATAAAGCTGGACCTGGTTCAACCAGAGTAAAAGCATTTAAAAATGGTGATTACATCATAGTTAAAGTCCTTGCCAAAACTATGGAATATAGATATGTGAGCGTAATTGACAAGATCGATGCGAAATCTGTGTCACATTTCTAATATACATTGATAATAAAGGCGAAACATTTAGATTCGATCAAGACGATGTAACAGATATTTCAATGGACCAGGTGATAAAGAAACTCCCTAATCCATAGATTCTTTTAAAAGAGGAAAGATTATTTTACAAATTTGATTCACCTATAAATGTGTTTGAAAATTTATAAGTTTTAATTTTAAACATACTCTTTTGATACTACCGTTTTTTACCTATCTGTGCCTTATTTAAGAGGTATTTTTTAATTATTTTTATTTAATTATAATGGGACTGATTATATAATGTAAGACTCCAAGTACTTAAATATTCTTTCAATATGTGTGATTTAATTTGATAGTAATATTACATTAATATTTCTTAGTTAGAATTTGAATATAAGTATAATTTTATAAGAAAACTGCTGATTTATTTGTTACTTTATTGTTCAATTACATAAGTCCTAAAGGTGAATTTTTTAAATTTTTGTTAAAAATTTAATGTAAATCAAATTTAATAATGTTATTATTAAGTTCTGCGAGTATTCATCTAAAGGTGAAGTTTTTTAATTTAAAAAATGACCAAATTTTGATACTAATATGATATTTTTCATTTAAATAATCAGTCCCCTTACATAGGCAACAATCCCCTGTATTGATTTTTTAGAAAATGCTCAATATTTCCAAAATCAAAAAGATATTTTTGGTTCGTCTGTTGTTTATTATTGACCAGATATCTATCCCCTTAATGAGATTTTTTCAATATATAAACAAAAAAGGGCCTAGAACGACTTGCCCAGTTTATAGAGAAACACCCAAATAAATCATTAAATCATTTGCATAATTACTATAATAACTAAACTGTCAAATTGAGCGACGGCCTTCCACCACAAGCACCGTTATAATCGAAACGCGTCAAGGGTAAAATTAGTTTGACAGATAAATCACTATCCTAACTGCTAAATACAATGAAGTGTAGCTAGATTGTAACCACTCCTCTCTCCGTAACGAGGTATGTAACGAAAAGAGATGTTCCACTGTAGCTATCAATAGTTACCTACGTTTATATTTCGCAGTTCGGATACCTGTCAAACTAATTTTAACCGTCCTAAGCTCCACTATAACTTCTCATTCCGTTACATGTGTCGTTTATGAGAAAGATAGAGAGCTCACAGTGGATTGCTCAGCGGCAGGACCACATCCTCCTGCGAAATATCCGCTTTAAACCCAAATCACCGTCACCTGTTTTCTTTGGCAGATCCGCTCGGGAGCTCACCGCCCCGCATCGTGACCCCACCGCCCCCCGAGGTGAGCGTCAAGAGGGGGGGCGATACTCACATCAGCTGCGCCGCCGAGGGCAACCCCACGCCCACCATCACGTAAGTCTGTCACAAATTGTGACACTTATCACCACAAGACCCACAGTGACAATAGCGCTGTGACAATATTTTCCCCACAGGAGTATTTAGGGATTAAGTGTGATGAAAAATAACAGGTAAGTACGAAATGTCGAGGAAACGTCGATGAAGCTTGTCCGTAGAGTGTTGCATCTGAGACATGATGTATCGAACGTGTTTGAGGGATATTTTTAATGTGTACCAACCTTTATAATATTCCTAACTTGTTTTGAAGCGGGTAATACGCGGAACCAAAAGTTTATCATAATGTCGTGAATTGTAACAATACCCAACTTTTCGGTCCTGTCCCAAATAAATATTTAATGGAACAAAGTTATAAGGCTTTAATCACAATATAGGTCGTATAATAAATAACAATTTCTAAAACGGAAATCTAAAATTAATAAAAATTACCCCTTCAAAAATATTTATCCTTGTTTCTTGCGATGGTTGCCGAATGTAGAGGCGTTTTTAGGCTTACATATTAAGAGAAACGGCTCTGCTGCCTGTTTCATACAAAACTTAATTTTGGATTTGAGAGGAAAATACCTATCCAAACTGAATGATATAATTTTTTTTTTATTAAAGGTTTAGTAAATATCTCGTAGGTATAAGAAGTATTTTATTTATTTTTGTTTTAAATTATGCTAGGAAAAAAATCAGTTTTCATAATTTTAGAGGCAATTTAAAGAATTATTTGCGGTTTTATCGTATTTTAAAATATGATTACGTAAATAAAAATATAATTTAAAAAAAAACCTTTAAAAAAAAAGTTTTTTCGGGTCAATATTTTGAATTATGTACCACAAATTTGTGTTCCAAAGTAAATTGGTTGTTTTCATTTAATTTAAAGTCCACCATAATGCTTATTTTAATATTTTTAAATTTTTTAAATTTATATTTCTAGGTGAGGGAGAAAATTTATTAATTCGTTAAATTTCTGATAATCGTCCACCCTTTATTTTAGAACCTGATATCTCTCTTGCAGCCTTTTTCATATTTTCATTTCTCGTCATGTATGGTTTATCGTTTTTCTTTAGGGACTCAATTTTTGTTCATTATTTTTGCTAGTGTATATTAACTATATAGTTGTAGTTTCTCTTCTTATCACTATGCTTGTCCTGCTATGGCGAAACACTGGGGAATAATTTAATCATTAGCTTTCTTAATCAAAATTCCTTCCAATCGTGATGAGGATAACTGAAAGAAGAACCCGTAAGTTCTTCGTAACGTCGGCATTATCAGGAGTACAATGAAAGGGATTACATGACGAAATTACACGTATTATCCGTCGTGAATTTCACGTACTAATTTTAGAATTACACATGGACGAAATTACACATGGATGAAAATACACATGGGGAGAATTACACCAACCTAGGCACCGGTACAAAGCCGGAAAATACTCCAAACACGCGCCCAACATTTGTACGCGGTTAACATTTCACATGAGAACGGGTTGCTCCTCTGACTCGTTCTTGTATCCAACACCCCGGCTGTGGAATGTTTTTCCGGCCTCTGTGTTTCCTCCCTCCTACAATATGGATATCTTCAAGACCCAGGTTCAATCCTTCCCATCCTCTAGAAGACCGTCCACATACCATCCTCAAATACGACATAGGCCGTGCGAAAAATTATTTCCCTCTAGGCCTATATTACACAATAGATTTGTAATCAATAAATTAATTAGAATAACTTTGTATACACAAGTTTTTTTTAATTTATAATATCAACATGTTTCGAAAGCGATTCTTTTCTCATTAGTAGATATACGAGTATATTGAAAAAAGTGGTGTAAACAAAGTTTTTCTTGTTATTTTTTTCAAATTACGCCCTCTGGAAATACACACCCCAAAAAAAACATTTACTAAAAGGTTGAAATTTTATCGTGTTTAAGTGTATGCTAAATAAATGTTATATAAAAATAAATAAATAAAGAAAGAAAAATGTTCAAAATGTGGGATTTTAAATACTAATTCTATTATTTGATATAACAACAAAGCAATTAATATTTTACCGACATTCAATCCCTTTCCGTTAATATTTTACATTACGTGAAATCAAAAGTTTCCTTAAATTTGGAATCCGATTGGGATCAGTGGAATTTCCCTTAAGTATACAGCCGGACAGCATAAACTTTTTTATAAATTTTCGGTTTTGTGCAAATAATGAGTAACTTTTTTTTTTACGTGGATATATATAAAATAGTGTTTTTTATTGATTTTGTTATTTTAGACAGTTGTTATACCTTGAACATAATAAAGAACATGAAAAAGTTATGAACGGTTTAATGAGAGAACAGATAATTCGAAGAATTTGGTTTATTTTGAGAAACATTGTTACTACTATTTTTTTTTTATTGCAACCATTTAATTTTGTATTTTTTGAGCTTATTGTGCGTAAATACAAAATTTTGTGGATGTTCTGTTAAATCGAGATTTTTTTCATTTGTTCAATATGAAAATTATTTAGCACACACTTAAACAATCCGAAATTTAAACCTATTAACAAAAGGTATTTTTGGAGTGTGTTATTCCAGTAGGTGTAATTCTATCCGTGTATAATTCCGTCCGTGTGTAATTCTGGCAGAGTAATAATGGTTCGTGAAAATTCACGCCCGTGTAATTTCGTCCTGACGCCAGTCAAAGGATATGCAGTTCACTGGTTTAATTAAAGGAAAGGATTACGCTGATAACGCCCGCTAAGACTCGCGCCCCCTCCCCCCTACCTCATTTTCCCTTCCTTAGATACGACATAGAGTTCAAGGCTGTCTGATAAGAAAACATTTCTATGACATTGTCTAATGCATGCTATTTTATAATCTAGGCAAATTCAACACGAAAGTTCTTGGAAGACAACTTGGTTAATATCATAATATCAGTTAAAAGTTTTTTTTTGCAGTTCTGACTTTGAGCTCTATCCTCTCCAACTTCTACAAAGATACGTTACATACAATATTCAACATACACAGCCAATTTATATGAAGGCAGTGACTTCCCTGTACTTTTCATTTAACTTATGTGACCGACCCTTAATCTCAATAACTTGTTGAGAGGCCACAAAGAAAAATGTAATAGCAAAAACAACAGTGAAATATTGAAACGTAAATCATGTACAAACAACCAACGATAGTTGAGGTCGGTCTGTATCGAATTTGGCTATTCGATGTATTGTTTATTAACAGATTTAACCAAAACCAGGGAAAATTCCAAGAAATAGTTGATTGTTATGTTTGCTAGTTTGGCAGGGGGCTTTGAAAGTAAACAAAAAAACTTTATTATTCTCGGCAATTTCTGAAACCCGCGTTAAATCCAAAAACGAACTTGGGTCTCTCCAACCTGTGTAAATTATTACCGAAACTACTGAGGGAACCTCCTGTTCGGGGAATCATTAAAATTTAATGAAAATTCTGCCGTGGAAACTGCACATTAATTTGCGGCCTTCAAAAGAGTTTCACCGAACAACTAAAGCAAAAACTCCTTTCGTAAGTTAATATGAAATTTAAACGGTCGTTACGACCAATTCCATAATAATTTACGTATTATGAATTATACACATCAGTGTATTATTAAACTTTAGCAAATAAATATAATGTGGTAGAGACTTCACAGTGATGTGAGAATATTTCGAGCGTGCTTTGCTTCATGAATGAAGACACTATAATGTTTAAAATATGTGCGATATCCTCAACAAGAATTTTTAGATCGGAACTCACGCAACATTCCCAGGTATATTATTTTCATTATTTTATACAACAAGCGTTTGATTTTTCTATCTAGTAAAACAGTGTGCTCTTCCAATTAGTGCATTTATGCAAAAAAAATAATATGTATTGGGTAAAACTTCATTGAAGGTTAACTTTATAAAATTTTTTAATATTTTATTTATGTTTAAAAACCTCATTGTAATATTTAATCATTAAAGAAGATAATATTAACATAACCTAAATGAAACATGAAGCCGAAAAAAACAACATAAAATAAAAAGAAATCAGTTGCATCTGGGACTCCAACCAGGACCTCTGTCTTTCCGGGAGAACAGCTTTACCAACATAGCTAATGAGACCAGTTCAACTTGTGTCATCTTCATCGGTATCATATTTCAAATTCAAGACTTTGTCAATATCATCCTCTATTTTTTAATCCCATATTATTGGCAGCTATCTTTATGATGATTATAATGTTCTAAACGAACGCAATTGCAACCTAGATGGTGTTTCGGATAAATATCGATATAAATAAATGATTAGCTTTAATATATTTTTTGAAAAAGATAATATAAATAACTAGCTGAAGCATCCGGCATTGCGCGGGGTTATAAATTGGTTTGGAGTAAAGTTTTGAGGTTGTGGTGTGTTACCCCTGATCGTAAGTAATCCTCTTCCTTATTATCAACAAGTAAAATATCTGCTATAAGAGGTGGTAAAGGGGGGTGGGGTGGTTTTCAGAAATCTCATATAGACAGTGATATTCCACTTGTTTCGAAAGTCAAGTGTGCGAAATTTAAATAAGCTCGGAATGAAATTGTAGATTTGTATACAAAACAAACAAACTGCGCCCGCCCGGGACATTCTATTTTATATATTAGAAAATAGATTGGCGAAGAAATATATTTTTTAAT
The DNA here is from genome assembly GCA_022606495.2 of Halesus radiatus. Taxonomy (NCBI): domain Eukaryota; kingdom Metazoa; phylum Arthropoda; class Insecta; order Trichoptera; family Limnephilidae; genus Halesus; species Halesus radiatus. The sequence continues at coordinate 66,428 of JAHDVE020010678.1, forward strand.
TCATAATTTTAAAAAGAAAAGGTTAAGAATAACCTGATAATATTGAAAGTCTCCTACTACGATCACACTGGGCGGAAAATGTTCCTTGTGTCGTATTGGGGGACCTAGCCAGCCGAGGAATTGAACTCACGGCGGTGGAAACCGACGCGCTATGAACTCAGCCACTGGCCGGTCATAATATGAAATAGATAAAGACTCATATATGAATACCGCACGAGAGTCCCAACTGCTCCCAACCATCTGAAGCCAGTGAGACTATGGCATTCCCAAGTTGGGAAAGTTGTGAGGCTGAAGGTATTCGGGAGGGGAAGGAGAAGGGGTTGAGGAAGGTGGGGAAATACCTGGCTATTCAGATCTGGTAAACACGGCTAAAAGCCATTTCAAGCAACGTTTCAATTCTGAATGGTGGTATTTCACCAGGGCGTTACTAAGAGTATCTTCCACTCTAATGGTCGCAACTGGGGATTGAACCCAGATCCTTTAGTCTTGTCGGAACTAAAACTCTATCAATTGAGCTATTGCCACCTAATTATATTCGATCATTTTTTATCGATCTCACATTTCAATTAAAGAATTTTAAAAAAATCTTAATTATTTTTTTCCATATTTTTTATCGAATGCCATCTTTGTAATGACTGCAAAGTTCTTACCAAATTATATTTGCAGCTTAAATGGCGTCTCGGATATACCTATTCGATTTTTATTTACATGGATGTTAAAAGTGTTTTTGATTCTTAAATTGAAATTTAAGATCGATTAAAATGACCGAATATTATTAGGTCTCAATAGCTCATTTGGTAGAGTATGGATCCCGGTAAGACTAGAGGATTCGGTTCAATTCCCAGTTAGGACGGTTACCTTTTTTTATTTTTGTCATTATTACATGTTTCATATTTCAGTGAGAATTATTAATACGTATTATAATTCTTCAAATATGTATTTGCGAATAACTTCAAGGGCAGAAAGGAGACCATCCTAAAGATCAAAAGATTGTAATCATTCGTTTTGGTTTCTTCACCACCTACACGAGCCATGGAAGTAACAAAACTCAAAAAACACGCGAATAAAATAGCCAGGATTCAAAGCCTGCATCAATTTCTGAGGGTAGAGCGAGTCCTATTTTACCAAGTAATTAAATGAGTATTTGAATAAAACCCCCAATATTATAAACAGCATTTACGTGAACATTTCGTATAATGGTCCCAACAGCAGTTGTTAACATACTAATAGGTCTATAATTTAACGTGGTTGTAGTTAACATGGTGAATATGCAAACTAAAAACTTTAAACTATAATCGATGAAAATATATTTTATCCTATTAAATAAATTTTCATTTATCCACTCATCGATTACAAAGAAATTTCTCTGCCAACCGTGTACTACCATCCCCATTTCTGGTAAACATGTTTTCCTTCCTTTGTTTCCGAGATAGCTTCTTTACTTCCTCGCAAAATACATGTTCTTATTTTTGTATTGAGGAAGCAGAATAGTTCGATGTTACGTTTTCTCCATTCTTTTGTATTACGTGGAAACGTAATCGCTAAATAAACCAAGAATATTAACAAATAAAATAAAAGCATTTGAAATGTGGATATTGCAGTTGCATCCTTAAAATAACCTAGAAATGGGTACTAATGTGGAGGGTAATCATCGAATTGTGATTGATATTGTTGTATTACATAATATTGTTGCACCAAACTCCTCCTAACAAGCTACTTGCAGTGGCTTATCGGGTACAAGGTCCCATTGTATGTAATTAATTTTATACAAGGAAATAAAAATAAAAAAGATTAAGAATTGCGAAATAAAAAATATTAATAAATTAATAATAATTACGTGGCCTAAACAACTTTTTAAAATATATAAATATGTACATGTTTCATAAGCAAAGCTGCCCTCATCAGGATAAATAATCTAATTAAAATAATAACAAGTATAAACAAATAATAAGCAAATAGAACAAATTACAAACATAAACAAATATATATATAGATATAATTATACGGTAAGTGATGAAAGTAGGTAAGTAATTAAATAAAAATGTTAAAATTATTGGAAAAAAAATTATTATTAGATAATAATAAATAAATGTAGATATTTATATATTAAAAACAGTGGTTTAAACAAAGTAATTTTATTAATTTATTATTTATGACGACACAAAATGATTACGAATCTTTTGAAGAAAAAATAAATATCCTCAAAAATGTTTTTTTTATGACATGAAGAGCAAAAAGTACAATAATAATACGCATCTGATAATCCTGAGGAATATTGAAGGAAGGTGTAGCAGAGAAAGGTGCCGCACCTCATGGGTTCCAAACAAAGGTAACTGGTGCGAGTGCAGTTCAATTGCTCTGAGTCTGCAGGGTTAAATTTACCCCAACGATAATCAAAATCTGATAGGGGAGAGCACCGGAAAAAGATGATTAAAATATCATGCTTTCGTCCATGTATCGTCACTTAACAATAATTATAACTCATTTTCAAAACGTTTCACTTTACTATCCCCCTTATGCATATTGCGATCATTCAGCAAATTATAGAAAAGTGGTGTAAACTTAGAATTTATTACAAAGTTTTTCATTTTTATTGCCTTTGTGACCCAACTGCTCCCCGATAACCGAATTCAGTGAGACTATGGCATCCCCAATTGGAGTATGTTGTGTGGCTGGAGGGTATTTGGAGGTGAATGAGATGGGGAAATTGGAGAAGTACCAGGCTATTCAGATCTGATCATCAAGTACGACTAAAGCCATATAAAGAAACTTTTCGATTATCAATGGTGGTCTTTCACCGGGATTTCTACCACTCAATATAGCGCGAATATACTATATATTATTTTGTCTGAATTAAATGCGAAATATCGCAATTTAATTTTTTTTTGCGCACAGCGGAATTCGAACCCGCGACCTCCAGATTCATGTCGAGGGCCTTACCCCTCAACCAGTGAGGCCATCGTATGATTTTAAAATAATAATTCTCGTATCAGTAAATATAATAAAAATAACGCATTACATTACCAACAGAATAATAAACAGCTTCTCTCTCTTCGTGTCGTGTCGCATCAAATCGGCTTCTGGTTTGTTTATCACGGAGGTTGCTGTCATGCACGTGGCCTTGGCGTGCCTCCAACGATCACGCCACGTGTCTTCCGTTAAACGGCCCCTAATAATATGTCATTCCTTGTGTGCCACTATACCCGCTAATAAACGACATGTTTTCGAGACCCCCTCACGAAAACATCCATCCGCTTCAAGACAAGACCAACATTCAGTCACTCTAATGCCCCAAAAAACTTCTGCGTTGTAAGGAAAGTTACAACCCCTATGATTACATATAGTTTTACTACCTGACTTTACCCGAAGTTTAACATATTTTTTTTAGATGAACTTTTATCTATAACTTATTTTTATTAAGTAATTATCATATTTATGATAATTTCACAGCAAATTTGAAACCAATGCATTAAAATTAATTTTCCGAATAAAAAAAAATTATGAGGAAAATTAATAACTCCGGTGTTTTACTATGTAGTTAAGATTTTTTACAATGTTTAAAAAATAATTTCGACTCTTAGATTTTATAAGAGACTATGGTAGATATAGCTTAGTTTCCATTCAAATAATGTATTGTATAAAACGGGAATAGTTTGTGATCATATTTATGCAACGTTTATGTTTCATTTTGTTATTAGCAACGAAACTTATTATTTTGTTTATAGGATATATTTATACTTTTTGCATTATCATCCAACCTACTTATACTCCTCTGATACTATTTAATCATATATATTATTTTTTTAACCCTCCCTTCCCTATGATGGGTATCTTCTACATGTTGCTTCTAATAACCATCAATATCTCTATAAATATAATAAATAAAAAGGTTAAGATTTTAGGTATTCCTCCATAATATATTTACGCATTGATTTAAAAAATAATATTAATAATAATCACTATTAATCGGGTACATCGGATGTATTTTGTGAACATCGGAAACAAATTCGCGTATAAACAGCACTGTGTGTGCCTCGACCTTGGGTCTCGACGATACGTGAAGAGTGTGCATCTCACTCTTGAATACTTCACTGTGGAAGTGCGAGGAGCTCAATGTTCTCAGTCGGTAGTAGCTCTCGGGCATGCAACCAGATTGAATCTATGCCCGTTCCGTGAGGGTTTCCCAGGTGGTTTTTTAATGTTTTAAGCAAATAAATCTCTTATTAATATTAAAAATGTTCTTATTTTTTCGATTTAAAATCGCAAATTTTTTATCGTGTACTGACTACCCAACACCGGAACGCGCGTTTTTATTTTAGCACCGTAAGGGAAAGGTTAAGTATACCTACCTATGTTTTATCTTTGTATTTCAATTGCTTTATTTGAGAACTATTATCCAACCTAATTATACTCCTCTGTTGAATACTATTTAATCATGTGAAATATCTTATTAAGTATGCCTATATTACATCTTCCTGTAAATGCATGTTATTTTAGTATTTATTTATTTGATTTTACGCCCATCTGGGCTTTTATATGGATTTTTTAGAACATAAGATAAGGAGCTATCAAAAACTATAAGTACATAGAGATTTTAAATCGTCAAGTATTGAACAAATATGTTAAAACGTATAATAGTGACATCAAATAGACAAATCATTAACGCTACATTATCCAAGTTACAATACTACATATTGTAGGATTCATCAAAGTGCTGGTATAAATGACGCTCTTTTGTCTATGGATACTTCAAGTATAATTATTCTTACAACTCTATTTTTTACATACTGTATTGTAATTTATCGTTATATTATATTCCTTATTCTCTATAGGAAATGATACTACTGATAAACTGCTCTGTTATTAATTCAAACAATTTTTTTTTTAATAAGGTTATTTTTCTTAATCACTGATGTACGATAAATGAAATAAAATCATATTGCGTACTATCAATATTATTATGATTTTTTCAAAAGATGTATAATAACTTTGTCGAGTCATAATTTTTAAATTAATAACAATAACTTTGTTTAAAACCACTATATTTGATATGTAAATTTCTACATTGTTCGGAAGCAAAGCTCCCCTCATCAGGTATATTGGTTTTTCCTAATGAGGGGAGCTTTGCTTCTGAAATATGTGGAGATTTACATATTAAATACATTGGTTTTAAACAAAGTTTTTGTTATTAATTCAATATTATTATGGTCTACGTTTTCGGCGTGAAGTCTGAAGGCTACCTTCAGACTTAACATCTTTCAAAGTAGTGGAAAAATGTATGATTTTCTCTTATTTCATTAATTAAGTACGGTCGCTTCCTAGCTAGATTATGTGATTCTTACGCTCTACAACTATGTTTAAAAACTGTAACAGTTCGATGAAATTTTAAAAACCTGTAAACAGAAACAAATTGCTATGGTAAATTGTAAAAATTGATGTTGATATAACATCGCTATTTGTGAACATTAAAATAATTAGTACAGAGTCTAAAAAGAAAAATATCCTCGTTGGTCTTCGCCGAAAGGTTTTACTATGGTAACCCAGAAAATTATCGTACCTATATTAAATTTTCCGAAAAATAATGTTACAATTCAGGTAAATTTTCCCGTTTTCCCTCTTTATTTTCTAACCTAATACCAGAATATCAAATTTTATTTCAGTAATCAACACCTTTACATTTTTCATTGTCTTTCCTTTCGTGGTCGACTTTAACCGAATAAAAACCAGTAAGAAATTAATCACCTGGGAAGTTTTTTCTATTTTTGTTGGTACATGTACTGGTACTTTTACCTTTGCAATGGGAAATAATGCGATGAAAAAGATTTTCCACGAAAAAGATTGCATAATTTCTTTGAAACATTGTTATACGTACTTTTAATCTTCGAAACAAGAAACGAAACTTCGATAAGAGGAACGGCTGCGCGGCCTGTTTCATATAATACTTGATTTTCGATTTGAGGCCAAAATACTGTCCTAAACCTAATGATCTTTTTTTTCCATCAAAAAGTATAGTAAATATCTAAATAATTTAATAATTTATTTATTTTTGTTGTACATCACGAAATATAGGCCATTAAAGGAATTGATTTTTCGCGATTTTAGAGCCACCTTTGACAATTATTTTGGGGCTAACGGTGATTAAAAAAAAAGTTTAACCCGTCTGCTTTGAAAATATAATGAAGTATAAATTTAAAAAAAATAAATAAAAAGTATTAAAATAAGCATTATGGTGCAATAAAATTGCCTGCATCTGTCTTTCCACCTACATTTAACCCGGACATCTTCTTCAAGGCCCGAATTAACAAATTCTTTCCTATAGCCCCCTCCTTAACCCGCCTCACAACGCTGCTCAACCTGGTATCGATATAGTTTTTCCTGTATGTGCTCTGTCCATATAGACATATAGTACATATAGTGAGGTGTTACTACAAAAAAAAAAAATTTAACTGATCTTTAAATAATACATAGTTTTAACCTACCCGTGGGAATCACCCTTGAGCGTGATCAACATCTCGGAGAGTCCTGCATACGTTTAGGGCACACCTCCACCCACGCAATGATGGGGTTTTCATTTCCACACCGTCTAGCCACCCAAGTTTAAGTCCCCAAATGTTCCTTTGTCCTACCGTTTTATTATAAAGAAGCCTCTCTGGTAGGCGGCTATCTGTCAACCTTATATAATACATACCCCGCCGAGCGCAGCCATTCAAGTTTTATGAATCAGTTATTGACGGTTCTTCAAACAATTGGTATAGCTCATGGTTATACCGTTCTCGCCAGATAGTACAGGAAAAGTAGTGTTTTATATGCGACAAAATTGCTATATTCGTGATACTTTGGTCATACATTCATTTTGGCGGTAGAATTTAAGATCTGCAGAGTACACCCAAATTAAAGTGGTGGAAAACATCTCTAGGGGGGTGGGGGATTTAAAAAATAATAATGTTTCAATACTAAGTCGAGTGAGGAATCTTCTACTACGGTTTAGGTGCTGAATCAAATAATATCACTCTCAAGTACAAAGAATTAATATTAAATGAGATTTGACAGGTTTTTACCGTAAAAAAAGAAGATTTCAAGTAAACGATTTTTTTTTTACTATTTACACTAAAAACCTAATGTATATATCACAAAGTATTGATTAATTCGACTTGGGAGTGATGTCATTAGATTCAGTTGTGATGAAACCATAGTAAACGATACCGCACTGAACCTAGTAGTGAAACGTGTATTTATTTTCAACCCCCCCTTCCCCTCCTCCTCCCCATAGAGGGGGTTGTTCGATCACTTTAATTTGGGCGGACTCTGCCAATTTTCATTTCTAGTGCCAAGATGAACCTATGATAAAATTATCATGAATTTTTCATTCATTTCTTGAATTTTTAGTCTAACTTTCCTGTACAGACACCATATTCTTATTTGGTTCCAAAGCTTCATCTTACAAATATTCTATACATATTCATTTGACAAAAATTGAAAATAATAAAAACTTTTTTTTAAAACCAAACAATATTACTCGGTTACTGGCCGATTGGTCCAAACTGTCGGGTTCAATCATCTTCTAAGACCTCTTTTATTTTATTTTATTTTATGCGTAACGTTTTTCGCCTATAGTTATGATAGTAGGAGAAATACAAAAATTATTAGGTGTTTCGTAACCTGGAAATGTTTGCCATTCTTTAAATAAAGGGTAACAAAGTAACTTTTGCCAGATGTGTGTATTTTTATTAGAAAATTCTAATGTTCATTCACTTCGTTTAAAAAGTGGGACTAATATTCCTATAAGTGATGTTGCATGATTGGCATCATACAACTTATTCGAACAAATTAGGTGTAGATCGATCAAAACAGCATCGTTATGTCAAACACACAAATGACAAAATGTTCGCTTTCACGAAATTGCTGGAAAGTTTTTTTTTGGTTCTATTCGTGGGGAAAGCGTCAAACCTTTCCAAAATCGATACTGATATTAAGGCGAAGTTCCTTTCACGGAAAAATACAAAATAGGCACACGATTTTCGTTAAAAAACTACATTTTCCTTTGATGTTAAATAATAAAGGTCCAGCTAGGTACAGAGAAAATTGACGACATGGTTCATTTAAATATGTTGCTTACGTGTGGCATTTTATATAGAGTGACGTATTTGAAGCGATTTATTAAGTATATCATCACGTTGCTTGAAATGGCTTTTAGCCGTTTTGGTGACCAGATCTGAATAGCCAGATATACCCCACCTTCCTCTCCCATTCTCCTTCCCATCCCCAATACCTTCAGCCTCACAACATTCCCCAATTGGGAATGCCATAGTCTCACTGGCTCCAGATGGTTGGGAGCAGTTAGCACTCTTGTGCGGTATTCAAATAAAAAAAATCATCGTATTGATAAGATTTATTGCATTAAAACAAAAAAAAGTTCACATCATAAAAGTTATTTTTGCCATTTACTAATCACTATAAAAACGGTGAAAAGTGAACATTTACGTTAACGTTGATAGATCATGTCCGCCATGATAATTGGGAGTTTCTTCCCTATTAAATTAAATATTTGCATTTAAACATTGACGTGCTTAGACGAAGTCACTGCACATGCAGTTTGCGGTAACTGGAGAACTGGACCATCGGCATCGAATATTTTCATATGTACCACATTTAGAGTTAAACTTTTTACAGATGTGATGTCTTAGTACTGGATTAATTTAAACTCTTTTTGCTCGTTCATTTCTCCCATATTACGTATTTCAATATTCTGAATCAAGTACAAGTCACCCTATATAATACCAGAGCGAATTATTGTTTGATTCAGTACGCTTACTGGTAATTTAATTAATATATCGATTATACATTAAGCCTACATTATTTGATCGTTTTTTTCCGGGTGCGTTTATTTGTTTTATTTTCTCGTGTGTTTGCTATTTTAAGGGCTACCTTTTTTTTCCAGGTTTTTTAAAACTGCAAAGTCAAACCATTATGTTAGCTTCATTTAAATGCGAGATTGAATTAACCACAGTCTGTATCCAAATAAATTAAATCTCTCGGAAAGGAAATGAATTTACATGTCAAATATAAACGCCGTTAAAAAATAACCTTTCTACTTTATAATAAACACTGGTCATTCGTTGTAAATTATCATTATTTCCGTTCGTTTCCGCTTCGTAAAAATGGATAGTCAGTTTTGTAAAACTAGAACAAACTCATGCAAAAGTAAAACGTTTTGTGCGTGTCCATGTTGTTTTATCGTCCTTAATAAGATCTCTAAAATAATCTGACGCCTCTTCCTAGAAGATATTGTATAATAATTTTCTTCTGGCCGTCTTTTGGTTGAGTCCTTCTATGAGAAATTGTAATAATCAAGAAATCTTCACTTTGGGAGTTGCCACTAGGCGTTGGAATTGGGAAGTTACGGTAATCTTGTAACATTACGGCGATGCAATGGGAAGTAATGCAAAATCGTGTGTTTTCGGTTTGAGAATTTGTTAGCCTAGAAATATAATAGATAATTAAATTAAATACTGCAAGTAGATCACACTTTGGCCTTTCATTTAACCGTCCATTTTTTTGGTATGTCTTTTATAAGCTTAGAAAAAAATAAAGTAAGACACATTAAAAAAATGTTTAAAGCGCAAAATCTCCTACTCATGAACTCTTTTTCCCATATTTTCGTATTGTTCATTGTGATAAATTAAGTTTTTTAGAATATGACCGTAAAACATTTTAATAATTATGTCTGAGCTTTACAGAATAGAATAAAACACGCATTTTGGTGATGTTTTTTTTGCCGAAATCGAAACATGCGGCCCATGTACAGTGGGATTATCAACCTTGTCGTCACCTGCATAAGGAGGGCGTGATTTCGTTAAAATTTTAGCCGGTGGATGGCCTTAATGTATAATATTCTCATCTACTAGCAAAGAACAGTGCATAACAGTACAATGCAGGAACGGCACAGACGCGAGTATTCAAATTACACAGTGCAGCGCAGCACAGACACAGCGTCAACTGAACTGTCAACAGAGCGTTAGGATCCGCCGCAACATGTTTGAGGGTTTTATAATCCTATCACCATATTTATTATTATGTTATAACTTATATTCCCCGGGAAATTCAATCAATTTTTGGTTATCGGTCTTCTTCGTTTTAACAATATCTGCGCCTATTGACGCCAAGTGACGGTGACGCCAAGATGGCAGTACTAACGGTGATGTTTTGAAACTAACTGCGCAGGCGCAAATATCACCAGCGGCCACCAGAAACGTCAAAATATTCAAGACGATAATGTCGTCCGGTGCTGCCCCATGCATGCGCTGATACGTTACACTCACGTACGTTGTAATGTGAATGTGCTCATAGACAATGTAAGCAACTAATTTTGTTGTGCCTGTACTGTACTGTTCTGCACTGCACGACGGTGCTTGTAAATAGACCTTTAACATTTTATTTTTTCAGTTAGGATAAAAAACTTTAGCCATGTCTTCTTTTTTTTACCTTTAACGTCTGCGATATGAAGAAAAGCTACCCGCTGTAAGATTCGTACTCGATCAATCCGACTTGCAGCATCCTTTCCGTCGGGCTATTTGAAGGAGATTTAATTTTGTAATGAAGTGCGTATGAGTATATTCAGCGATTCCCGGGCATCTATTACAAAAATCATATAGTAGGTACACAGTGCTTTCACAAATATGACTAGTAATCCCATCGTCAAATTCCTGTTTTACGTTTTCACGCATTTTATAATACCCCAGACGTGCGCTTGCCTGGTAATTTACCACTGTGAATATTCACATTAAAAAATTGCTGTTATGCATTTAATGATTTAAATGGTTGAATGTCCTTCGCAACCTCGCCTGTTACTCTTTTAAAGTTTGAGTCTGACTTGATACTTTTTTTTTAATGACCATTTGCAAACATTACGATACAAAGAACATGCAGAAAGGAACAAACAATACAATATAAAAGAAAACATATTTAAATTACAGTGTGTTAAGAGCATGACATGAATTGACTAGAAACCAACCACTTGGGCGTCAGTGTTAAGAGCAATGGGGTGAGGCCCCTCGAGGGAGCGCCAGTGTTAAGATAGGAGGAAAAAGAGTGCTGGTGAAATGAAGGCAGTTTAACTCATCTTGAGGCCAGAAGCAGGGCTGATCTCAGGTTCCACCATGCTATACATATTTTTATTTAGAAGTTATATATTATTTTCTTTATTTTTCATTATTGTTTTTTTTTAAGAATCAATATTCAACTTATTAAGCACCATAAAGATTATTTGACTCAATATGAGGGTAAATTAATCAATGTTTTTATATGTAACTTAATAATTAATTATCCATGAGAGATAGCATGTGGGGTATTCATTTATTATTGTCGAAATCGGATGAGCGGGTTGCCGAATCTTTTATATGATAGTCAATTGATGTGGAAATACACTTAATCCTTATACAATTTTCAAGTACAAAACTCAGGAATGCAGTGACAAATGTGCTGCATCCCAAAGTGGTAGCCTCCATCTCAAATACTTGGTCGCTGCCAGTGGGTTCTGTTGTATTTCGAAATGATGATTTGTTCAATTTCTACCTTCATATCATAATATGTCCACAGTACCTACCTTCATAACTTAGTTGTAATAACCTAACCCGACCTAACCAGCACTTAGTTGAAATAACCTAATCTAACCTGAAATTACTTGAAAAATATAACAGAAGAAAGTGATAATTCGAGTTCCATTGTTTCCGGGAATTGTAGAAAAAAGAAAAGGCTTGTTACGGAAGCCAGAAGTTTTTTCGTTATGATTGAAAATACTGTTTTTCATCTCGTATTTGTCCTTTTGTGATTACCTGGAGTGTTGCGCTATGGATTATCATTGGGCTATCGTTGAAAAAATTAAGTATTAAAAATGGTAATTGTGCCATTTGCCCGAATTCCTCCACAACACATATTCTCGTGCTAGGGGTTTCTATTTTCCTCCCAATCCTTATTTGTATCCTTCATTCACTTTCACCTAATTTCATCATGCATCATTGTCATTAATTTATTGTTTACAGTTCTCTTCATTTAAATTCATCCGAAGCCGTGTCAACAAATTTGATGTTTTGCGTGCAGTTCGGATCAAACAATTTCCTTTGATGCTTTGGTAATTTGATAGTAGATCAATTTTAATCCCTTTTTTGTTGATACCCAGATGGCTGCACGAAGCCGACGGCGTGCTCCGTGTTCTGCTGCCAACGGCGCGCGTGTCGAGCGCCGGCGCGCTTCTTAGCATTCGGCGCGCCGAGCCCGCGGACGCTGGGCGCTACGCGTGCCGGGCCGTGAGCACCATGGGAGAGCGCACTAGAGACACGAGGGTGGTGATAACGCAGCACCTGAGTGCACATCTGCACCCGCTTGTACAGGTAAGAAATAATCATTTTTATTTTATTGTGTTGATATGCTCCGGGTGTGTACTACAATATATTTACTACAAAAAAAAACTGAATGCCGCGGGAACGTTTACCGCGGGGTCTGTTTACGATAATTTTAAACTTTTTTTTGAGCGGAGATTAAGCCTTGACTGGTTATTTTTCATGTGAATACGGCACCCGAGTCCCTAATATTCAAAGCCAGTGGGACCATGCCATCCAAAATGACTTGTAGAGGGATAAGAAGTACCTGGCTGCTCTAATCTGGTCACCAAACTCTGCTAATGTAATTTTAAGCAACGCGTTGCAAGGTTCGATTTTGAATGTTGATCTTTCGCCAAGGCAATACTTCGAGAATATATTACTCTAGCTAGAACATGCCGTATATACATGCTATGTACTAATTTATATATATTGTATGTCAAAAAACACATTAGTATTATAAAAAATATATATTTATGTATTTGTGCACACTTACACTGCGACGCGACCTCTGAATCCGGAGTTGAGTATCTTAGCCACTCGGCCATGGAGGTGATCAGCTTGTTAATAATCTTCAAATTAATTATATCATGACGTCACGTTTTTTATCTTAACTGCTGGCCTGTAAGTTGGTTTTCCACAAATATGATATATTTTCCACAAAAATAATATATGTACATATGTGTTTTTTTAAAATATTATTTTTAGCTTAATAATCTATCAGAAGTTCGAAAATGGGGTTAAAAACATTAATTCGTAAAACCGGCGTCCATCATATAATATATATTTTTATATTTAAAATTTGTCAATTTTTGAAGTTTCGTTAGTGATGTATTTTTACACTCTTCCGGGACAAAGGATGTTATTTGATACGAAAAAAATCCTCCAAAAAATAAATTACCGTCAAAGATGTTTTTTTTATCCTGAGGTAATTAAATGCTTCCCTTCATTAATAACATCAGACTCAAATTTAACTCTTTCTTGTGATATTTTTTTTTGTAAATACTTTTACGGGTTTCAATCGATACTGACAAGGACGTTATAAGTACAAAATATTCATTAAATTCATAGGAATTAATTACGTCGAATCAATAGCAGATATCTTCAACCTTTTTCAGTGACTGGAATGAAAAAAAATATATATCACTGACCAAAATGCAATTAAAGTGAAAACCAAGAGGTATATCAAGTATTTCTATTAAAGATAAAACTAACATTTTAATGAAAATTATAGAATAATTTTTGATTTGAATTTTTGACATTTTTTTCAAATCGTGTAACCTGTTATCAAAATGGTTATTTTTTTCTAGTAGTATAAGTTTGCCGATGATCGATTATTTTTCAGATAGATCTGACTATGAACAATTTAGTTAAGAGACCAGATCCGAATAACCACCGACTTCTTAATCTACTCCTTCCCCCCTGAATATTCTTAAGTCTAACATTCCCTAAATAGGGATGTCATGGATCTCGTGAAAGAAGAGAAAAAATGTTTTTCAAAGGTTTTCAACAAACCATTATAATTAAATTTTAATTTTTTGTTTAAACCACTAATTAATAATAATCAAATTAAAACATGTTTCATAACCAATGGGTTCCTCATCAGGATACAAAGTATATTGAAAAATAGTGACATAAGCATGGACAAATGGAAAAAAATTAATAATGAACAATGATAGAAGGTAAATATTTGAGTATTAATACAAAAATAATCATACAAAATGAAGTGATGATACAGAGTGATTTTGCATTAATTGAAGAAGTAATCATATTAATAATCATTAGTCAATCGTCATCATTGGTAGTATACACACGAGAACGCAGTGTGACCTTTTTTACAAAAAATTGCAAAACTTTTTTTTTTTTTAACCGCCTTCTGACTATAAGTCTCATTAGTGGTGCGATGGCAATTAGAGAGCACTGGTCTAAACCCAACACTCAAATAATAATGCCTCAAGAAAAACTAATGAATTACCGGATAACATTATAGTCTTAACTTAAATAAATCATTATCTTCCGAGGCATACTTAAAGTGTAATAAAACTAACATACGTTCAGAATCAGTTTAATCTTATTTTGGTAATATTGGTACTTCGTAATTACTTTAGCCGTGAATTGGATATTACTATATAAATTAATTACTAATTTAATTAGCGTCACCTAACTTTCGGGTTTTAGTATAAAAATGTTAATTAGATCGCGCTACGCGTTTTACGACTGTCAAAATAGTGGCAATCGATATCGATGGTGGCTTTGTTTCAATACGTTTGAACTCAAAGCGCTTTGAGTGTCAAAAACAGACATTTTCCAATTTTCGATAATTTCGTGCGGAATCCAATCACACATCACTCGAAATAAATACTGCATAGTTACGTTTTCAAAGGGATGTCAAATAACTTGATCACGGACTTCCCGTCAAAATTAACATGTTTATTCGAGTTTAAGTGACGTGACACGATTGGAGAATTATGTTTATGTTTTCTGCTTATTGTACTAACTATTATAATAGCGGTATACAACAGCCTTTCTAGTCAAGATGTTGCAACTCAGCAATTCATCGTAAAGCCAATTCGCCCATTTAAATGCATTAGGTTTCCCGTATCTGCTAATTAAATTAATGTTTTCATACAGTGGGAGCAATCTCTGCTAAGTGTGAGCTTAATTCAAACCAAGTATCTACCGGGTTAAGGCTTTGTTCTGTGCACGTTTGGAAGCTTTTCGGTATAGTCAGGCACGCCCGTCAGAGTCATTGGACTACGAATATCTGCGCAGTTTTGGAACTCGTAATTATTTATTTGGCGTGCTGCATCGGATCTAATTATGTTGTCTGTTTAGTTTCATTGATAATCTAAAAATGAACAGCAGAGACATCAAAATCACGATTTAAAAAAAAAAACAATTATAATTTTTTTATATGACACAAACAGGGTAACTATATCATCACCCGGTTGGGGAACGTTGTGGGGTGAGTCAAGGAAGGGGCTGCAAGAAAGGATTTGTTAATGCGGCCATTACACACATACGAGCCGACTTACATACAAAACGAGTCCGTGAAAACGACCCATTCTCATGAAGCCAACGTCAACTGTGAACGGGTGTTCCACTTGTGTTCGTTGAGTTTCAAACAAGTGCACCGACGCGAAGGGGATTAACGATGTTAGCTCCTTCGAGCAGTCTTCATTGAAACATCTGTAGAACAGATTGTAGACAGCTCTGTGCATTAGAGATGGCAATCGGTTCGTTAACAGCGATTTGTGAATCAGACGAACAGCCCTCCTTTGGACAGAATCAACCAGGTTCATCAAATGTATGGCTTATGAACTCTTGAACGGTGTATTATTGATACCTGACATCCTCGCTGAAATTGGGTTCTATATCCCTGACCTATGTCTAATTTCACGCGAGGCCGCCAGCACAGGCTTCTGTTTCTTCCCAGGTGCAGAACTAACGTATCAATGGTGATTACCCTGGGAAGACTTACTATGTTAATTACCTATCTCGCAGGAAATGTGAATCTTTTTTATATAACCTGCAACAAGTTTAAGTACGAACTTGGTATTAAGTTTTAACTGTATTATGTACCTACCCGTGACCTATTCTTTTTTAAACTAATTTTATTACTCTATTAACCTATATCATATATATTTATATAAACTATTTTATTTTATCACGTTTGCAATGTATTAGTATAAAAATGTTTACACAAAAGAAATACATACATGTACATAAATATATCAAATTGAGCGCTCTAGTCCAGATGTGGCTTCCAAATTCAACTGTTGAACGTACTTGAGATTTTTATAGAGTTAGGACCTGGTCACTATTGAAGAATCTGCCAGCCTTTCATAATACGCCCAGTTTCTTGGAAGCCAGGATACGTGGTTTCAGTCTTGTTCTGCTGAAAGAGTGATGTTTCAAAACCTGTTATCTGATTTAATTAATTTAAGTTTAGTTAAAAACAATGTTTACCTTATCTGATTTAATTTAGTAGAAAAAAAAACAAAATCACGTTTCAAAGTATTACGGAGGCTTAATTCGCACATTATTATGGACGGGTAGAACTTTATCAGATTTTCATTATCGATGGACAACATAAAGCACAGAAGTACGCTATTACAAATTCCATTGTTTGGTACCGATTCTAAATTAATTAAAACGGAGTTCGTGCTTTGTAGTCATTTGTTAAAATCATTGAATCTACCCGAATAAAAACAACTATAATGGGCTGTGTTTGTTGTTGGTTCCCCCACCATTACTTAATTATGAACTGAAATTCTCTTGTGGAAAGCGTAAACAATACTCATGACTAATTTTCCCTTTACACATCGGGTTCCCATTGTTTCCCATATCGCCAACAACTAATTCATCACAAACTAAAATCAAAACCGCCCCGTTCGAAATCAAATTTTCTAACTGCCGCCTCACTAAGCCGTACGTGTACATGTTTGGAACAAAATTAATACTCCTCATAATAGAATGTTTGCCCGAAATATGGTAGTTATATTTTCATAGCAGTAGGCTTCATTTCAAGTTTCGTTTTACTGCTTGAATAACTAATTTCTCATCATTATTAAAATTTCTTTGTACCCTGGCTTACTCGCGTGTAGTGGATTTTAATAACCGATATTAATTTAATATTAAATTTTAGCTGAACGAAAGTTTTGTTGAACCGACGCATATGTCGGGTACGTTTAACCATATTTGGGTAATGTTTTGTTTTCAAAGATGCCTTGAATGTTGTTCCAAACTGCGGAAGAAGACTTACATGCGGTGAATAAAGAAGGCCTCTCGCTTTCTGATCATGGATTCCAATTATCGTCGTTGTGAATTTTAAATAAGAAACTCTTAATGACTTTAGATCAGAAATAAAAGAATTTTCGTTATGAATTCAGGATCCTGTATTCCTTGTCTTTTCCACAGCACACTTCATAGTATTTATAATCTTTGTAAGCGGGTAATATTATTATCATGTTTTTTTTTTCATTTTCAATACATTTAAACAACAAATTAAAAAAATTATAACATATTTATAAATTCAAAGTCATGACATTCTTTTAAAAATATTTATTGTGAATGAACTCAAAATTTCATTGGTGCTTGCATAAAACCATTTTCTATATATTTTTTTAATTTTCATTAGTGGTTTTCTAAAATTTTCAGACTGTAATCAATAATTTTTTTTTAATTAATTAATTATCCATTTCACGGAAGAACAATTTTAATAACAAATTTTCAAAACAAACATCTAGTAAAAAAATACAGCAGGTCTGAAGGGTTGTGCGAAAACTTGCAGGTGCGTTGTTAGAGCACACGCTCAGAGAGAGTAAGATTCCGAGTGCGAGATCCAGTCTTACGAAAACATTTTCTGTATTATATGTGTTTCCCACATACGTAAACTATTTTGTGATTTGATCGTAACTGGTGTAGTTTCAATAATGAATTATGAACACTAAAATCTGTATATTGACAAAACGATATCGCATCGCTCTGTAAACTAAACTCCGACGATCCACATCGACATGGATTTCATAATAATGATTTCTGTTCGCAAACAATTCAACTACACAGCATACCCCTTTCATCATATCGAATAAAGCAACCGCGTCGCCCAACCGCAAGAGTTTGTTAGTTCTGCCAGAGTAGTCCGAACATCCAAAACATCCTGAAAATCCAGAACATACAGAACATTGTGCTGTTATGTTCTGTTCTGCTGACGAATGGGTTTATTCCTGCGGCTCGGGCATCACAGCTGGAACTGACTCCTTTCAGGCTAGCGCGTTCATCACATGCCAACCCCAATTAACAATGTGCCCCTCCAATCTACATAAATATCAGATACAGCCTGTAGCTACGTGAACATATTGAGGCGGCCAGAATAATAAACTACTATTTTCCTCGTATATTCATAATTTTTTTAAGAAATTTGAAAATAAACAGTTTTGGTAGAATGTTAATTTGAAAAACCTACTACACATCCATGTTTTATTCATTTCGTTGGGTAATCTAGGCAAAAAATCTATCTGTCATAAAATTTGCATAGATTTTTGAACAGACTTTCTTCATGATCTATGGAGTTTTAAAAAACTAAACTTTAACAAATTAAAGATGTTTTCTTAAATTAATAAAATATATCTTTTCTGCTTTCCGCGTAGATTAAAATAGTTTGACTTGGTACATTTTGGTTCTAGCACTGAGAGAGCCAATGAAAGTACAGCGGTCTGTCGCTCTTACATTGCTTGCATTGTGCATTGCCAATCCATTTGATCGAAATTTAATATTTTTCTTTGTGTTAGAAATTTAAGGCCCGAATGGAAAGATTTTTTTGTTTGTAACATCCTACCCTACCCTACCCTATCCCTACCCTACCCCTACCCCTACCCCCAACCTCTACCCCTACCCCTACCCTTACCCCTACCTCTACCTCTACCTCTACCTCTACCTCTACCTCTACCCCTATCCCTACCCCTACCCCTACCTCTACCCCTACCCCCACGCCCACGTCGTATTTCTTGTGTTCTTCTATATTTGATGAAGTGCTTAGTAGCGGAATGGGATGTTTATATTCGCTTGATATGTTTTTTTAAGGCTTAAAAATGTTGGAATTTGTTGCATTGTTGTTAACAAGTGTTTGAATAATGATGGATATCGAATGATTTGTAAATTATAATATAAACGCACAAATTTGTTTTGAACCACCTCAATTCAATATTTATATAATAATCGGGAATATATTAAAACTTAACTACGATATAAAATAATGATAGATATACATGAATATGTAGGTGTTGAAGTGGGAGCCGACGAAAGGGGAAGGGGTAAGTAGGGTTCCTTTTTTCCAAGAACAAATCAATTCACTGGAAAAATATCTAAAAGAGAACTATACGATAAATTTACTTGGTTATTTAATTTACTATAATTATTATTTAGGGATTTTAGAATTTTCAGTGCTTCTATATTATCTAATTTTTAGCCTTTATTATTACGGTGAAGAATTTGAACTCCTCTATCTTTATTAAAAATATGATCGGTTGAAATGAGATGATTGGCAAACTCTGAAAAATGAATTTTACGAATATGATTTGTAAATTGTTTGTTTCGGTGAAATCAAGACAAAATCAAACATCAAAGGAGGTCAAGGCGATCCAATGCTAAGTAATGCGAAATCATCAAATCAAATCAAATCAATATTTTAAATGCTTTAATTAAATATTGCGATTAGAACACATCTTGGCCTTTGTAGTAACCAATATTTTTTTTGATAAGTCAATTTATAACCCTAGAAAAAATAATGTAGCAGGCCTATAAAAGGTGTTTTTAAGTGTAAAATCTACTACTTACGAACATATTTTTCGGATTTTGTGTATTATAGTAACGTGGCAAAATATTTTTTTTTATAATATAACCGCAAAGCATTTCAATACTCGAAACAAAATAAAGTGTGCATTGTGGCGATGTTTTTTTTTTTGCATAAATCACAACAGATGGCATTCAATGAATTTCGAAATGCGATTTTCAACATTATGCCATTTGCATAAGGAGTTTGTACGTTTCGCGTTAGTTAGCGCCCAGCTTTGGCGATGAATGGACGTCTTCTGACGTTGCATCGCAACGCCTGGTGAAAAATGTCCTCTCCATAGGAACAATTAATTGTCGTTGGCTTTTAAACCGCGTTTCAAATGAATTTTAAATCTCGCACGCCTTTGACACAAAAAACACACGCACAGTGGTTAAATTTGATGAAATCCTAAATTACTATAAACCAGGTTTTGCCTATTGCAGTCCTACAATTGGTTTGAGTATATTTACAATATGTTTTAATGTGGATGAAGCAAGGAGTATACGTGTTATAAATAATTTTTAAAATCAAATTTACGAATTTTTTTTCTACTCTCCCTCCTACTCCATATACATTTGTAATACTTAATAATTATTATTACCTACATAATTTAAATTTCATTTGAAGAGGTAGGTATTAAATAGCTATAATTTCTAAGCACCCACATTTCTGAACAAATGATCTAATGGATTTTTTTATTGATTAATTCCCAATAGCTGTAACTAAT
This sequence comes from Halesus radiatus, assembly GCA_022606495.2. Lineage (NCBI taxonomy): Eukaryota > Metazoa > Arthropoda > Insecta > Trichoptera > Limnephilidae > Halesus > Halesus radiatus. The sequence continues at coordinate 86,865 of JAHDVE020010678.1, forward strand.
TAATAGCCATGATGTTATTAGCCTCGATATACATTTTACATACGGTGACATCTTGCACTATTTTTGAGACATCTTCTAAAAAGTATCCCTCATACTGCATCCCTAAAAATGACATAGACCTAACGAGAAATGATGTGATTGCCCTTCTGTGTGGAGTTAAGGCGACCCAATTCAATAATTTAAATGAAAATCGTACCCACGCTCATTTCCCTGTTGGCGATATGGTTGAATTTTCCAACTAACATCGACCACCTGTTTCTATTTAAGTAAAAACATATCGCAGAAAACATATTTTTTTATTTTATTTTATGAAGCTCAGAAATAAACATAAAATTGTTTTCGATCATTCCCTAAAAAACTTAATTTGTCATACAATAAAAAATAATATCCGAAAAACGGTTCGTAGGTAGGAGATTTTACTCTTTAAAGTATTTTTTTCTAGGGATGATACTTTGTTTTTTTTTCGAATTATAGGACTCGCTAATAATACTGCCCAATTAAACCTAACATCTGTTTTATTCGCAGTATTTCAAGCATCTATAATGTTTACGGGTGATCAAAATTCAAACCAAAAACACGACCAATTATTTTTATTTATATTTTATATTTTATTATATTTTATATTTTGGATTGCATCGCCTCACTACTAAATATGAATAAAAATAAATTTGAAAATCGGGCATGTTCCGTTACCGATCTTGGCGCTTCAATACCACGATGTGCTTGTATGTGTATGTATCAGGAACCGACTGATGTGGGAGTAGTGCTGCGCATCCTTTGTTCCCGTGGAACCGTTCCAAAGGCGCGGTGACAACATCGACCCGGACCAAACATAATGTGGCCGGACGTCACTAGGGTTGACCTGCATTTCACCACTTCACCCCTTCACCCCGGCACAGACACCGTATTGGCCAGAGGAGCAGTGATTTCACATATAAAATATTGCATCTTACAACCATTATTTGACTTGTTGATACAGATGTTTTACTACACCACAAGCCACAAAATATTTTTATGATTCAGTTAACGGCATCATTTGATGCCAAAAAGACCGTAACAGTTGAATAAGACGAGTAAGTATATAAAGTCATAAGACATATGATTTTAGAAATTTACGTAAAATTTCTCCACTTTTCGGATAACCTAGTGACGTCAACCTCCAGGGCAGAACTAGCCTATTTATTTAACGTTCGCTATATGTTACGTTCAGATCTATTCTGATTATGACACATGAAGGCTGTTCAAAATTTTGGTAAAAGGAAGGGGAGGAAACGCAAAACGTTGCAACACCCCAAAAAATAAACTTAACACAAAATATATCTAGGGCTGCCAGATATGTTCACATATATATCAAAAATGTGAATCGTTCAAGAAAAGTTATTGTCGATTTCTTGGCATAAAAAAATAATGAAATTTTAGTTTGGCTTCAACATTAATTAGGCTATAATTTTATTAATCTTGAACAGCTGACATAAACTTTCATAGTAATAAAATAAGAGACGTTGTAGAGTACTTTCTAATACCTACCTAAAACATATTACCAACATTTGATATAGGCACTTCTAGCATTAACCCCCACATATATTGTTCTATAACAAATAACTTACATGAAACCAAGTATGTATCTTGTTCTAGAACAAAGAACTTACATAAAACCAAGTATGTATCTTAGAATACGTTATTTTTTAACTCGCTATTGTGTTTTTTTTTTCTGTGAGTATTTTAGTTATTAATTCGTATTTGCTTTTAGTTGCATTGACCTAAAAAAATTAGTTACTAAAGCTGTGCAAATTTCATGTTTTACTTCAAAGCCACACACACCTTCTTTTCGATACACAAAAAAACCACTAATGTTTAATTAATAAAAGCAGTTTTACCGATAGTGAAAAATATTTAATTTATTTATTATTGTGTTTTTAACACGTTTATTATTAATCCCGAAATGTAAAATAACGCTGTTTAAATTTGATGGACCGCTACAATTTCGAAACAGCCGATAATCCATAAACAAAAAAATAACAGGGTTCGAATCAACTGCCACCCGTAACCAGTTAACTTATAACATAGTTTCGGGTGCAATTCGACCGCGCTGGTCTCTGATACTTTATGACGGGAATCTGGCCGTTCCATTACCTTAATGGAACATTTAGTATCCCCGGGCGGTGCATGTATTTTGCTATTAGCTTCCAGGGACCGGCCAAAACAGCTCGCAGTGTTGGTACGAGTTACAGGGTTACAGGGTTACAGGGTACAGGGTGTAGGGGTACTGGCCACTGGGTATAGGGTATGAACAGAGTTCTCTGGTTACGAGCAGCTGACCAGTTCGCAGATTACTGGAAAGCGGGGCTTGATTTTTGAGCTTCAAGTTCAGTTTACGTTGAATAAAATACCTCACTTAACTACTACGTCATATTAACTGCAGTGGAGCCGCTAATGTTAGAGAAAATTTTTTTTTGTTTTGAAATAACCTTATGCGCGTTCATAACCCACCATAGAGAAATAAAAATGTATTACGTGGTTAGTAGTCGAGTGAACAAATACAGGTTTCATTCCAGGCTTCAAGAGTTTAATCCTCTGGTTGAAAAGTCGTCCATCATTGCACAAGTAACAGTTTCCGATTGTTACTATAATATTATTTTTTTTAAATTTAGTTTTTATAATTTAATAATATAATCATTAAATTATGCAAGTAATTTGATTTTTTTATTATTTATGACAGCTGTTTTGACGTTCAAAGGCATTTTCAAACTGATAATAAAAAAATATTAAAATGTTTGCAGAACTTAATAATAACAGTATTAAATATGATGTACTTTTTTTAAATTTTATGGGGTTCTACAAATTAAACACAATAACATTTTTTTTAATTTTTAAAGTTAATTTTATAAATTCCCAAATCGAAACACGAAACTGAAAAGATAAGAAAAGGAAAAAATAACGGTAGCCGCTGGGATTCGAAAAATAAGATAACATTAAAAATAACAAATATTCAAATTGATCGTCATGGAAGTGGGAGTGTTTCAAATATTGCCAGGTTATGAGTAATCCTGTCTTTCTATTTTAAAAAAAGAGAGCTAAATTGAGAGATTAAATTAGTTATACTGTTTTTTCTCGTGATTGGTTAAGATATTTCACTACGAATATAAAATATGTTCAGCATCGCCCTGGTAATAGAAAAATACTACAATCGGTGCTTGAAATGGCTATAGTGTTTATTGAGTGGCCAGATGTGAATATTCAGGTACATCCCAACCGTCGTTCCTTTATCCATTCCATATAATACTTTATTTGGCGCCACAGCATTCCTTGAATGGGCATGTGCTATAGGCACCCAGTTGCAATAGGACTGATCAGTGTGGTATCATAAAAAAAAAAACATCTCAAATCATCATGTAACATCCATCATAATTAGACAGGTGGTGTAGAAAGTTTATTTTTCAGCGTTGCTTTTTCATAATATTATAAAAATATTTAGCAAGTCCAGACTTGTATTCCTAAGAATTCAGTTATATTTTCAAATCTAAGCCAACTGAAAGTTCTTTTTCAAGAATGTTGTCTAAATATTTGACGGTCGCGGGTTCAAATTCAGGCATGTGCAATTAAATTTTATGTCATTAAATTTTGTTATTTCACAATTTAATCATTTAAAATATTTTGTAGTATATTTGCGGCACGTTCCAGAGTGGTAAATACTGTCAGTATCGCCCTAGTGAAAGACCACCATTCAGAATCGAAACGTTGTTTTTTAGCCGTGTTTGGTGACCAGATCTGAAATGCCAGGTACTTTCCCACCTTCCTCAATACCTTCAGCCTCATAACATACCAGAATCGGGGATACCATAGTCTCACTGGCTCCAGGCGGTTGGGAGCAACTGGGACTTTTGTTTAGTATCACACAAAAAAAAAACAAAAAGGTTATTCTGGGTGACGATTTTTTTCTCGTAATTTTAAACAATGACTGAAATTTTGTTTTCGTGATAGATAAACATAGCCTGGATTTTCTCGTACATATTTAAAAACATTCCAATAGTAATTAAGTTATTAATTATTATTGTTTGATGTTTAGAAATACGTTAAAAAAAAACTTTGAAAATAAATCAAATTTAATAATGTTGTTATTTTTTTATTATTTATTTTACTTGATAGTACATATATGTACAATATATAAAATCTTTCTCTATAGAGATGGGTAGTTTTTGTTAAATAAATTAGTACTTTTTTGTAATGGGCTATTAAGATATATCCGTACTATTAAATATTTTATATGTAATAAAAAGAAATAAAAAAATATAATAATCATATATCACGTACAACAACAAAAAAGGAATTTAACTGACGAACTCCAATAAAAAATTACAGATTATATAATCAAAAACACACTTTATGTAATGAAAATAAAAGAATAACTTTGTTTATAACCACGATATTTTATTTAATTTTATAAGTACCGACCGGTTTCGCTTAACACAAGCATCATCAGGGTACAAAATTAAACTGTTCATTTTTTCAGGGTACAAAATTAAACTGTTCATTTTTAATTAAACAGTTTAATTTTGTAGCCTGATGATGCTTGTGTTAAGCGAAACCGGTCGGTACTTATAAAATTATATAAAATATCGTGGTTATAAACAAAGTTATTATTTTATTTTCATTAAATATGTCTAACCACAAAGTGACTGCTTTCTATCAAAACAAAAAAAAACCCAATTTATCTATTTCGCCACTTCTTTCACAAGTTTAAAAGCAAAAAATTCTACTTTTAAATTGATAGGTATTTCTTGGAAGGTCTTCACCACACTATACAGCAACGCAATGCTTTACAGCTGTGTCGGCGGTCAAAGCCATTTTCAAACAGTCTTATGATGACTTTGAACGCCGAAACAACTGTCATAATTATGAAAATCTAAAAAACTCTCAGTACTTAATAATAACATTATTTAATTTAGTTATTTTTAAACGTTAAAAATACGTAATAATAATATTAACTATGTTGATTTCATTTTTATATTCATATTTTCCAGATGGTGAAAGCATCGCTTTCAAAACATGTAGAAATCAATGTATATTTATAAAGCGATTTTAAATTCATTTATGTTGATTTCGTTGAAAAGTTGAAAAACTAGACCCGTATTTTGGAAATAAGTCTTCGTGAAAACAAAATGATCTAATTTCGCATTTTATTAACGAATACTATGTTAAATGTCGATACGATAATAATTTAATAAAACTAATTTAGGAATAAACTATAGAAGCTAATAAACCTCATTGTAATAATTATCGAAGATAATATTAACAACTCTCAAAATGAAACATGAAACCGAAAAGACACGGAAAAGAAAAAGGTTATGGGTAGCAGGTGGGATTCGAACCCCTATCTATCCGGGACCTTGCGCTCTAATCCACCGTGCTACAGCCACCCCAATTGGTCACATCGTTTTTTATCGATATCATACTTCGATTTGGAAGACATAGCATCGTATAGAAGACATGACACAATTAAGTGAATAAAATATTTGATTCAGAATAACAAAAGAGAATGTATGAGACGATGTATGAGTGTAAATGAAGCAAGATGTGTATGGCAAGATCGAGTTGTTTGGCGATACATCCTCTCTGCCTACCCTTGCGGAGAAACGGCGTGAAGATTAGTAAGCTATTTATTTTACTTCGATTTTTAAAAACTTTCAATATCATATTCAATTAATACCCATATATTTTTGGCCGCTACCTTTTTATCATGACTACAATATTCTAGCCGAATTTATTTGTAATCTTCGGATAGTGTCTCGGATATACCTACCCAATATTTATTTATGTGGGACATCTGCTGATTTTTTCTACAAGTCTAGAATTAATACTCACTTTTGGAATAACCTATTGATACTTATAACCCTCATTGTCATATATTTAATAATACCGTTGAAGTTACAATAAATTATTGGAACCCATTCTAGAGTAATTATCATTCAGTTCGTTGGACGGCTTGGAACATATAACTTTAAGAGAAGCTAGTTGGTCTGTAATTTGCAATTCTAAATGACACGTTAATGATAATGACTTACTATTTTGTAGTAGGTGGTTCTACTGAAACGAACCATTTCATTCACAAGTAAAGGTTTTCGTGTTAAATTCTGAACTACTTTGAATCCAGACTTTGTGGGTGTCCGCGGAAAATGTATTTTCTATGTTTGGGTAAAGTCACTATAATGATATAATATAGTATGTCATTTTATATCAATTTTCCTGTCATTTAGGAATAATTTATTACGATACGATAACTGGATACTGTTTTCCTCGCGTAATATCCCAAAGGGTATAATTTGATAATAAATGTTGTTTCAGTATTCGATTTTTATCGTGGTAACCACCGAAGAGGTACACCGATAGGAGTGTATTGTGGGCTTGTCTGTGTGCCAGAAGTAGTGTATTTTTTTCTTGTTTCGGGTTAAATTGCCAAAATATGTTTAAACGTCGATATTCTTTCTTGAACAAAATATCAATTTTCATCAATCTGTCTGGAGCCAAGAAGTTGAAAGATCAAACTTCTCTCTATTTAACTCTTCAGTAATGGTAACGTACACGATTGAAGCATTAAATTTGATATGGGCTTTTACATAATAAGCATTTTCACACAGTTTTATTGCACATAATGTGAATAAGATAACTGCGTAACAAATTGTAGACAATTATTATTTTATAATTTCTTCAAACGGTTGGTATTTCACTTTGTGGCGTCATTATTAATAAAAATACTTAATATTAACCACTTTATAAATAAACATAGATATCTACATGTTTCGAACGCAAAGCTTTCTTCATCAGGAATATATGAATACTAAAAATAGTAATGTCAAGTATGGACAAATGATAAAAATTAGAACACAATGATGTAAGAATAGACAAATTATAAGCATGAACAAAAATTGATTAAGGTAGAAATCATGTAGATATCTATGTATATTTAAAAAGTGGTGGATGCAAAGTATATTTTTTAATTCATAATTTTTTTTTTGTTTATTAATATTTTCATAAAATAGGCATTTGTACCCGCTAAGCTACTGCAAGTAGCTTGTCAGCAGGGGGTTAGTTCTACAATATTACATAATAACTAACTAACTAACCATCACGCCGTTTCTCTGCAGGGGTAGGCAGAGAGGACGGACCGCCAAACAACTCGATCTCGGCATACACTTCTCGCTTCATTCACTTTCATACAACGTCTCATACATTCTCTTCTGTTATTCCGACTTTTTACATGGCCCGACACAAGTATTTGATTCACTTGATCGTGCCATGTCTTCCTCGGACGTCCCCGGCTTCTTCTTCCATTCACATTCGAGTCATATATTCTCCTTACACTCCTCTCTTCGTTCATTCGCTCTAAATTCCCAAGCCATCTAAGCGTCCCTTTCTTGATCTTGCTCAGTACGCTTACATCAGCCTTGCATTCTTTACGAATCTCAACATTTTTCATACGATCATAAATGGTTTTACCACACATTCGTCTCAGAGATCTCATTTCTACAGTATTCAGTCTACTTTATTACATAATACAATATACAATAATTACATAATACATAATACAATAATAAATAAAAATATTCATACAAATAGTAGCGCAATCATAGAACAATATGGATACATGCATCTTGTTTGGAGTTGAGTTAATTATACACAAGTAAAAAAAATATTTTTAAAATATGAAACATTAGAACAGTTTTATTATTGGGATAACAGACTCCAATTTCATAATAGCAATTAAATAAAATTATAAAAAATATCAAAATATCAGCAAGTATCACACAAGTTGAGAAATACATAAATAGTAGTACAGTTTTGTTACAATAAGAAGTGACTATTAATGTATTAGTAGCACTTAAATAATTTTAAAGATATAGAAGACATGTACAATCAAGGAGACCATATTCATTTTAAAGACCACATAAGAAAAAGCCAAATATCGTCAACACATCAGACATGATCGATGACTATACATGAATCATTTAAAGTTAAATGAAAATCTCATTGTATATGTTTTTTTGAAGAATTGGTAGGTGAAAATTATTTATGATGAATTATTATCATTTATAATATGTTGTAATTCAATTGGTGATATTTTTTAAATAGGTTATATAAAAAAATGATTACATGTAGGATTTATAAGTTTTTATTTTATCAAATTCATTGTAAATCGCTGGGGTTATTTTACACAAAAGCATCTTCATAAAAATGATCAAATCTTAATTAGATATTTAATTTCATTTGAATAGCTTACTGAAGATTTAAACCTGAAGATAATATTAACCAGAGTGGAAGATACTCTCAGTATCGCCCTGGTGAAAGACCACCATTCAGAATTGAAACGTCGCTTGAAATGGCTTTTAGCCGTGTTTGGTGACCAGATCTGAATTGCCAGGTATTTCCCCTTTTCCCCACCTTTCTCTCCCCCTTCTCGTTTCCCTCCACAATACCTTAAGACTCACAACGTTCCCCAATTGGGAATGCCATAGTCTCACTGGCTCCAGACGGTTGGGAGCGGTTTGGGACTCTTGTGCGGTATTCATATAAAAAATAAAAAAACATATCTCAAATGAAATATGAAACAGATTTTCATAGGAAATAAAAAGGTATCGGTCGCATCTGCCTTTTTTCTCTTTCATATTTCATTTGAGAATTGTTAATATTTTCTTCAGTTATTAAATATTACAAAGAAGTTTATAGCTTCAATAAGTTATTCAAATAAAATTAAATATCCCTTCTAGACTTGTAGAAAAGTCAACAGATGTCCCATGTGAATAAAAATCGAATTGGTATATCCGAGACAGTATCAAGATTGCAAATAAATTCGGCTAGAACTTTGCAATCGTAGCAGCCAAAAATATGGGAATAAATTGAAAATAATTCAATTGGAATACGATATCGATAAAAATGACGGAAAATAATAAGCACTCATTACCTCGGTGGTTAAAGTACTGTCCCGGTAAGACAGAGGTTCTGGGTTCGATTCCCAGACGCGACCGATATCTTTTTATTTTCTGTAGCTTTTCTGTTTCACATTTCATTTGAGATTTGTTAATATTATCTTCAATCGATATTAGGCAGTTATAATATCGTGCGTTATCAGTATTTTCCTATAAAAAACTAAGATTGTTTAAAATAACGTTTGATATTTCATGCACTTTGGGTTTGATCGTGGATAATAAAAGATCGGAGAAAATTTATTCTCAAACCGAATATCTCTAAAGAACATAAAAAAATGTTTATTAAGATGTTCAATAAAGATACCATCACAATAATAATATTCTTTTATCGATCCAAATAAAGCCACGCTTTTACCGGAACATAAAAAAAAATGATTCAGTATTATGATTTTAATAATGTTTTACCTTTAGTTACTTATCCCTAGATTTCTGTCATTTAATTACTGGAATACACTTAACTACGAGTGGAATGTTGGAATTTCTATGTACGTGGGTACACTTAATACAAGCGCTTTATAGATCCCGTATCCTACCTGCGAACGCCTTTGTTGTACCCTCAAAGGTAGAAATTCTATCGAAATTATCAGGCCCTTAACGTTCTGGATTATATTCCTCATGGCAGTTTTAATGAACATTATTTACATTCAAATCCCTAAGATTACCAATAAACGTCACAGTTTCCTAGTCAGGATAATTTACCTTCATCCATCTCCACTAATAATTTCCCATTAATAATGAATTCCCCAATACCAATTCCGAAACATATTCACTTTATATGTTCTAAAGATAACAAGATCATTTTCTTCAGGAAGTTCCTCATCAAAAGAAAGAAATGTGAAATTTATTAAAGGTATTATTTTAGATATCGTAATATCGTTTGTGTTTTCTTTTCAGAAGTGAATCGAAAACAATATTATATTATGACCCGAACAGGATACAGAACAAGACGTTAGAATTGTTTCAATATCAGAAAACGGGGATTTTATAAAATATTTACTGATTTCAACAATGTTTGGAGTTGAGTTAAATATATATTATGATTGTAGCTCTTTAGAATATAGACTCCTTAATGAGAAATTATCTTAAATTAATAATCGCACCCCTAGAAATTGACTAGCAATACGGCCAGAAAGCTCTAACACCGGTGCTTGTTATTCGTTCATAATTTTCAGCACAAAACGGGAGCGAAGCTAACGTAAATATAGCCGCGAGCGCCGAGTTGCTTGAATCTGAGAGAAAAGGTATTTACGCCAATAAAAAACTAACAAACAAATTCGTTTCCCAAATTCATATATCTGGCTGTTCCAGCTGCCATAAATTGTTCTGCATCCCCGGGTTGATATTTCCCCTCAGGTTGTGATCAAATAATCAGAACAAATTCTCCGAAAACAAAACCTCCCCTTCTAGCAAAGAATTGTATTTAAGAAATAAAACGAGATTTTCACAGCCATTTGGGTCTGGTTTTTTTACGTTAATTCTTCTCGTGGAAATCAATTTATATGGCAAGCTTTACCCGAAAAAATGTAACGGTTTTTAAAGAAAATTCATTCAACTACTTTTGGAATTCCACGGAATATTTCCATTTAATACGTTTTAATTTATGTCCCTTCAAAAAAGATTCTAAGCGGAAAACAAGGATTTGTGTTTCCTGGAATGCTTCGCTAATAAAAATAATGTTTTACGATTACGCTGCCAGGAAACCGAGATTATAATTTTAAAAGTACTGAACATTTCCTGCTCATTTATATCTATTTATGTATGTAGGAATATCTTATTTGGTATACAAGAGAATTTCAAAATGCTTTTTTTTCTTCTATTTGTAGCATTTAGGTGTATTACGCTAATGCTACCTACATGTAATTAAATCATGAACAGCTGCACCATAACCATGCCGTAGTTCCCAGAAAGCCTCACATGAAATAACATGTGTAACGTGTGACTATTAACTTTTCCTGAGAGCTTTATCATAAATTCTTTGCAGCGAAATAATATTCCTTGACAAAGCATTAAACGTGACATAAATTGCGTAGCCGCCAATTAAAGCTGGCATATTTATACGAAAACAGGTCGCGCAGGGTTAGCCGCGACGCGTCCCCCCGGCCTGGTGGAAAATCATTATTGCCGTTTAAAAACAATTTTATAGCAATTTCCTCCGTGACAGGTCCGGATTACGGACGAGAACCACAAACGCTCTGTCTCCACCCGCCGCTGAATAATGAAAACATTATTCTAGGCGAAAAGCTAAAAACTTTTGACACTTTGACAGTTCCAGAGCGCCAAATAAATTCGTGTTAAAATTACCCGACGTTTACAAACAGTCGCTCAATACACCCGCCTTCCGGAACCACGTGCTACGTGCTCTGCGCTTGTCGGCCCGTCAGAGACTTTTATAACAGAATGGTTCTTTGTTTCGATAACTTCCGTTGCTGAGCAGAGTTGCCTTTCTTCGGAACCATAGATGGAAGGTTTGAACCCCTATGCAAGCAAAATTATTGTTTTGAATCAACAGTGGCCATTAATTTCACATACCCCTTTAAATGATATATTGTATTTTTTTTTTTACAGTAACTCCACACAGGAGACCAAGGAGGAAATAATTTCCCTCAAGGCCTATATCATCTTTGGGGATGTTGTGTGGAGGATCTTTTAGAGGATAGGAAGGAGTGAACTTGGGTCTTGAAGAGACCCATGTTATAGGATGGAGGAAACACAGAGGCCGGCAGATCATTCCACAGCCGAGCTGTTGAACACAAGAACGAGTCGTAGAAGCGACCCGTTCTCATGTGACAAATGTCAACCGTGTGCAAATGTTGGGCGCGCGTTTGGCGTGTTTCCCGACTATGCACCGGTGCCGAAGAGATTTACATGTTATTTTAGAGTATTACATTTTATTTGCACCTCCCTCCAGAGTGGTGGATACTCTCAGCATCGCTCGAGTGAAACACCATTATTAAACATCGAACATTACTTTCGCTATGTTGAGAGACTAAATAATTGAAAGGGCCAGGTACTCCCACATTTTCTTCGACCACACAACATTTCTCAAATGGAAATGCCCCCGAGCATTAGATTTTTTTTCATAAAATTTTGTTTTTCCCCACGTAGTACATTGTTCATTTGAAAAACAATGAATAAGCAATTTGCTTCATATCTCTTAACTACCTTAGGTGTATTGATAGTGCCCACACAGCTGTCTTTTTCATAACTGGCCATGAAAAAATACCTTGATATGATAAAAAAATTAACCTTACCCTACAAATAAACCTGACGTAAATAGATTTAGGGGAAGATTAAAGATTCAATAAAATACGGACTATAGGCCGTTTTAATAGGATCGTAAGTTCTGGAAAAACTACTTAAGATTAAATCTAAAATCATTGTGAAAGAAAAATATATTTTTCTTCTCAAACGCAAACAATTATTTCACGTCCTTGTTTTTCAGCGAATGCTATGTTGAACGACATGTAAACACATTAACGGTCGAAAGGAATAAAAATTTCAGGGAAATGTTAAAAGTAATAAAATGCAGTCATAAAGTATACCTTAGGGTAGGGATGTAGGAAAGCCTTTTGTCTCTTTTTAGTTCAACATAGGTTTTCCTGTAGTTTTCCATTCAATTGTGTGTGTACAAACATCGTACGACGTAGTAGATACATTGTACCGTACATGCACTACGGCAAATAAATCCCGATAATCTCTCGCGGTAAATAAACAGCAGGTAAGTAATACCGTAAAAAGTGTCAGTATGAGCTTTCTCTGCGATGGGAAAATATGTTCTGCTTAAACTTTTACAAATACCCCGGGATGAAAATGGTTGGCAGGATACAGGTAGTATATACTTCTTGTATCGAGTTTAGGAGAAACGGAAATTGAATGGTACAGAGTAGAAATGAGCGGGTAGGGTGCTAGGTACATGCATGATAATATGTCCCTGGAAATTTGAAGTTCGGATATCCGGCAAAGAAAGGCTTTACAATCTCCCACGCACCTTCCCTCCTTCCGCTAAGCTGCAGTTCAGGCTCCTGGGTATAAGACCGAAGAGTCGAGAAGACACGGCGCTATTACTTATTTACGATTCACGAATCAAAGGCGATCCACCCACATGAGTGTGCTCATACGGGAGCGATTTATGAAATATATATGATTCGCCAGCAGCTATAAAAAGGAGCATTTCAAAGAAATACTTTAACGAAAAATTACCTGATCTAACTCCTTGTTCCGCCTCCTGACGATGTTATGATGCTATTGTAACATTAATATTTATGGAAATACATATTCAAGTAATATTGAACACGAGGCATGAAATGAGAATATTTTACTGCCATTTTGTTATCCCGAAACAATCGAGTTTGTATTATTTGAAGCAGCTAAAAAAACTAATCTCATATTTATTCATCGGTAAAATATACAAAGGTAGGAAACCTTTTTAATTATTCGACCAGTTGATTAAGTAAATACGTTTTAAAGCAGCCGAACTTGTAATTATAAAGTTCTCGAAACTTTTAGCTCGTAGTTGCTTCAAATGGAATTGCGATGCTCCTTCATTCAAACGCAATGCAAATCCTGGCAACGCTCTCACGCCTCCCCGGTTTGGACATTTCAAACGCAATCAGCAAAAATGTTTAATCAATTTAGTTTGTAATTGATTTCAACGCCATTCGCTCGACTCTGGCAATGTCACGCGAACAGAAAGCTAGAACGTGTACTCGTAGGTTTGTATTACAATACTAGGCGAACTGCAATTTGTCACCGCCAAGCGCCATTGGGAAGTGGAAACAGTTTTTTTCAGAAAAAAAAAAGTTACGCAACTTACATATTGTTAAGCTTTTTTATTTCTCGTCCGACAAATCGTCTCGATTCTTTTCCTTTTTGTTAGTAATTATGGCCGAATATCGTCCACTGACATCTAAGTAACTACAGGTTAACATATTTTAAAGGATCGAGTTTTAGAAGCGGTGTCAAATGTTTGATGAAGAAAAACAAAAGTTCTTTGCGGGGTAAAAAATAGACCTTCACCCTCCCATATTCACTCTTCATATTTCATTTTATTTAGGCGATAACCAATATTTCTATAAACTGCGTAAGGCACAATTTGCATTAAGAAATTTCAGCGGAATATTTTTTTTTCTGGTACCCTTTCCTAAATAAGGTTTGCTGTCGTCGGAGCAATATCTTTCAGGCTGAAGCCTGGAACAGTTCATATATAGCAGCCACGTAGATATCGAAACTACGAAAAGCGGCATCTTACTCCACAACATCTTCCATCAATCCTCCCCTGGATTAATTATCAATTAGGATTTCTTGAATTCTTCTGGTACGTTTTCATCATGTTTGGTCAATCAAACAACTTATAAATTAGATACTCATTCTTTCTGGGGTATTTTGAAAATACGTCTATTTTTCCAGATTTCAAGGTCTTCAATCTACGCATAAAAATATTTTATTCAAAACTAAAAACTGTTGAAAATTATGCCGGAATACCATTCCGGCGCGTCCCGTCACAAATCAAGCACTGGAAAAGAGTACCAAACAGAGTTAGTTTTATTATTTTTATTTCAAGTGTATGCTTTCTGCCCACAAAATATCGTTAGGGGGAAATTGCCGTGCCACGAAAAGTCACTCCTGATTGATGTATTTGGTCACGGGTGTCCGGAATGCTATAACACCCTTACAGGTCGCGTGCCCGAATCCAAGCATTCCGATATAAATACTGCAATTAGGTTAAGTGAAAAGAGAACGATGGAAAGATTTGTAGAGAGCCAGAACTGATAACTTCCAGATTGATTTAATAAAAAAAGGATATCCGAGGGAGCTAAAGATATTCATTCCAAATGAGATCTTCTTATACTCGCATAAAAGATATGTAATTTGTAGCATCACAACAAGTTAAAGCGTAGATGGAAGAAGCTAGACGAGTACTCGGTAAGAGACCCCATACAGTCAGAATTCCAAATCAACCCCTATTTTATAGAAAATGGTGTATTGCTAACAGGATTTTTCCCGGAAGAGTTCTACCGAGGAAACTAACACTGCACAATGTTTCGCAGAAATATTTCTTACGAGTGAAAATGTTTATTTCCTGGAAGGGTTCATTTTTTATTCAGCGATCAATACCTTAAACGCTTATTTATAAATCTATCTTAAATATACATAGATCTGTTCACAATGTATAAATACGTATTTGCTTTTCATTCTGTATGTATGGATAGATTTTTTTCCTTGAATCTCTTCACTGTAGATATAAACTAAATATAATGAACAAAAATACATTTTAATTTAATATGTACTCGTACAGATCTCCACTAACTTAGCAAAACCAAATTATACAAAGACATTCAAACATTTCAATAAACATACCGAATTATTAACATTAGAATATATTATATAATTGGATGTTTTTCTAACAAACCAAATTGATAATATGTAACATTATCATGTAAACCATTTAATCACGAAAACACTTTTAGGAAAGATTATTATATAAACGCAAAATGTACACTACGCTTCTCTACACAAGCATTACTTAAAAGAGAAGTTATAAATTGTGTATAATATATCGATATTTAAAATATATATATATAACAATTACGATACTATGTAAACAATTGTTTATTTTTACAATGATCATCCGATCGACACCTGAGCCCTTGGGACAGTCTTGGCCGCCTCAAGTAAAGGACTCCACGTTTCCTGCTATCCATGCTCCAGGTTATTTTTCTCAAGGATGTAGTGTTCTCCTTCACACTATTGACATAATGATGTACGAATCGCAAGAATCTTGAAAAACCCTTGCTCCGTCATCTTGCGAGCGGAGATGTAGCAAAAATTCATACATACAATGGAACTATCAGCGGAACTTCTCTTATATTGCGTTGGAATCGCCAAACTTCGTAGCGCCGCAATGGAGGATACTTCCCGTGCTTCATTTATGTCTATGTGAAAATTTCAAAATGGACACATTGTGAACAGATTTTTTTTTTGATTTTATGGATTCTTTCGTAATCCTCTAACTAACTGGGGCTTATAGCAATACCCCTCATGTTTCTAACTAACTAGTACTGCGGCACATTTGGCCTTATTACTATCACCATCTGATGGTTTTATTTAATTGTTTAATATTACATTTCATGTGTTTTAATGGAAAAGATCGTAACTGGATAAAAAAACCATATCTACTAATAATGTTTTATTGTTTCAGATTGTCAACTCCGGCGGCACCGCCGTTCTCAACTGTTCGGTGAGCGGGTCCCCGCTAGGGCCGATCCAATGGCTGCACGACGGTGCTCCCGTCGGCAACGGCGTGCACGACGGGCATGACGGCCGGGCGCGCGTGCACGGCGCGCTGTCGCTAGTGCTGAGCTCCGTGCGTAGGGCGGATGCGGGCATGTATCAGTGCGTAGTACGCAACGACATGGAGAGCGCGCAGGCCAGTGCCGAGATCAGACTAGGAGGTCAGTATTAAGGCATACCGCTGAGAGATCCATGAACGATGCATGTAACAGACATAGATGTTTCAAAGGACGACGCATGTAACGGAAATGGATGTTACAACTCTGCTTTCACACTTGCCAAGTCATCACATTGGTCAGCTGCGTTCGTAATTCGATCGTCTTAATCCAATGTGAAATATTAAAAATAAACCATTCAGAATCTTATCGTGAAGCTTCTCGTAAAACTTGTTTTCCCCCAGCTATGAATGGGTCAACAAAGTACACGTTTTCCCTCTGGAATTTCCTTTGGAATTTTGCTTGGTAGTCATTCTGCCACCATCCTGCGCACATATTCACTTAACACCCCCTCATCTGAAATGCTCGAAATGAAAATAAGAAAGAGTTCGATACGCAACGCTTCTCGGGTAGCAAAGCTCCTAGCTCGGACCTAGTGCGTAACGACTCCTGCCCTCTCTACCTCTCTACAGAAAATCGTTTTAACCGCGCTCCCGTATAATACCTTTACTATTTCCACAAAATAGTCTGTCAAGAAAACGGAGGACGTTGCGATCGTCAAAAATAGTTTTAAATGGCAACATCGAAACGGTCTAATAGAAAAAGTTTATACTTAAATGAAAAACAAAAAAAACGCTCTGATCCAAGGGAATATTTTCTACATCAACATTGAACGGTGTTCGGAAATTATTAGAAACTAGAACAGATCCTTGAAAAACCTCACAATATTATGTTATATTAAATTATATTTTTTATAAATAAATTTTTAAAAAATAATATAGGTGAAGATAATTTTTTAAAAGAAAAAAAAAATTAAAATAATTAGATAATTAATAATTTTTTAATTAATTTAAATTTTCAATATCGAGAATTGAACCCCGATCAGCTGTTTGAAAGGTTAATTTTTACGCCATCTACTATTGTTAGAACGGTGAAAAAATATATAATCGTTAAAAAAATCTGTCCGATACGAAAGTCAAAGATAACTTCACATTTGAATCAATTATAATTTGTTCTAAAATCTGTGTTACCTTAGAAATGAAAAAAGTTCCACTTTAATAAATTGCTGGGCTTTGTCATCATACTGTAGTGTAATCATAAATCTGGCTAATGAGGCGTGTTAAAGAATATTTAGAAAAACACTCGTATTGGGGGTTTTCTTTATTTACTTATCAAGTGATTGATTGCCGCTGAAAACTACCCACTATTTCGTTTTGACATATAGTTCTATGGCACGCTGTTTCTTACTCAATTACAGATACTTAATTAAATCCCTTTGACTGTGAGAAATAGATCGTTAAATGAACAGAACTCAATTAGTGACATGTAAATGTAAAAGTACGAAATATATTTGTGTATCACATAGCGTGTGTGAAAGCCGAGGACGCTCTGTACCTATGAAATGACAAATTAATTGCATTTAACACGGTTCTGTATTAAATTCACATATAAACATTAATTGATTGTATTTTGTAAATTAGTAACTTTTTGATTAATTAAAAAGTTGTAACACCGTCATTGCACTTGAATTAAATAGTCAGATTGTGTGAACCATTAATTTCCAATGAAATACTCGTATATGTTTCTTCCTGGGGCGCTATTCCCGTTTTTTTTAAGGAAGATTCCTTACATTTCTCCTTAGCGTTAAAGACTTCTTGATTAACTACGAAATTCCGGTGAGACATAGTAAAAAGATTCCAAATAGATTGTCAAGAGATTATTTGAAAACACAAATTGATGAAATATCTTCAACTGACATATGATTTTGAACTAAAACTTTTAAAAACTATTAAATTATGTTATAATTCATTTTAATGCATTTTTATTTTATTTTTAAATACCATAAGTAAGCCTTTTAACGAAGAATCACGTTTTATAAAAAGGTACCAACTTCATTAGATAGTAATGACCTTTTTTTGTCTTTAGTTCTAAAAGTGACATTTGAATTTGCGCTTGACGTGAATTGTCAAAGATGTCAACATCTATATAATGTTTAATAATGTTTACTAGCTTTACGATTAATTATGTTTAAATTATGTTTTAGCTAATTGGTAAAATACTTAGTATTGAGTTTTTCTCTTGTTAATCATCGGAAATATTGACATGCTTGATGAATGTCGCTCGCTGAATTCAACTGACAGCTGTCATCCGAGAGAAATGGAACCGCAGTTAAGTAAGAAGGGTTTAACCCTAAGGAAAAGTTAAAGAATCTTCCTTAAAAAGAACGAGAATAGCGCCCCTGGTTTCACCAATATAAGTCTCTTGCGGGCGGTATACAATCATCCAACGATGGTTGATAAATCGGTTAGTTAGGTTAGGTTAGTACTCGTAAATAATGTGGTATAAATAAGTCAGGATATATAATTCTGCTCTCATGAGGCTTGGCTACACTATGAGCGCACCTTTTGCTTTTAGAAGTTCCAGGTTGGGCCGGTGAAAGAAAGAAATAGAGGTCGTTTTAACAAGGTTCTGACACACTTTTATGAAATTCCGTAAGTCGGGATGAAAACGGCTTACGTAAAATGGGAACAAAATGATTTATTCAAACGATACGAAATATGAAAATTCACAGAAAAGAAAAAAAAACAGACAAGATTGCGACCAAGACTCGGACTCGGAACCTTTCCTACAACAACTGTGCAACAAAATCCGTTTACTTATTCCAATTTTTATCAATCTCACATATCTTGATAATTATTGATACATTTCTTTACATTTTATTTTTCCTTGATTTGGGTTCATCCTTATGTCCGTTATGCCTATGTCACACGCAGCCAGTAGCAAGGACAGTAATAACTCACAACTAAATCGTTTAATTAATTTCAAGAAACTGCAGTTCCAATTGTGCTGCCTCGATTAGAATTTTTTTATCATCTCAGTTACACTAACCCCTCCACGCTACGGGCCCATCCTTGTAGTTAGGTGGAGGCTATTTTCGTGCTGTTTGGACACCCACACAATCAAGTTTTACCACAAATACAAGAGTTTTCTAAATCAGTTACTTAATTGTACGTGTGGACGGCACTTGTCACTTTTCTCGGGACAGTGATTTGGTTACCGCTTGATTTTTTTACTGGCTACGTGTAACTACGCATAAGCGATGATTCTATACGAACAAAATTGCAAATATAGAAAGTGTTTTTGATAAAAATGTTAATTTAATATTGAAGGATTTTTTTTTAATGGAAAATCTTTGTCTGAAATTGGGAATAAAATATCACAAAGTCCTAATATTATAATTAGATATCATAAATTTTTAACGTGTTAAAAACCATGGCCAATGTGTGTGTGTTTTTTTTACTAGACACATCTCCCGAACTGCAGTACACCTTCATAGAGCAAGCCTTGCGAGGGGGGCCCGCTGTGTCCCTCCGCTGTACGGCGGCCGGGGCTCCGCCTCCAAGGTTTCAGTGGATGCTGGACGGGCAGCCCCTCACCGCCATGTCCAGGGGGCTAAGGTAATACCTACAAGTATTAAAATGATTCCTCAAAATTGAACAGTTTAATGACAAAACAGAATATTGAAGAGAAGTAAGGAAAACTAAAAAAACCTAACCTCAACAATAAGTTTATCATGTTCTGTACACGTTAGTCCTGTTTTAACCGGATACCAAATTGGACATACTCGTAGGTACGTCTGTTTTATCCACGTTTTACCTAACCTATACTAACTAACAAATATATTTTATCGTGTTCTGTTTTGTCACTGTCCTGTTTTATTCAGTTACCAAATTGACCGTGGATACGCTATGTCTGTTTTACAGGTTAGTGTAGACTGCTGAAAGGGAGTATTAGCATTGATCCTCTGCGAAATAATGTAACAGCGATAAACTAAAAGCGGACAAGAGCCGTAACACCCGTTTACTGTTGATTTCGGCACAATTCGTTTCTCCTTCGATCTTATATTTATGGATTATTATACGTTTTCAAGAAATTTCACGGAAAAAAAGATGGGTACTGATATTCCCTGTAAATACGTATTCATCATGGTGACCAATGCGTCTAATGGAAGCTGTCTGGAATTTGATTGCGAATGTTTGTCTTCCTTTATCGTAGATTGTAATTAATTGGTTACGGACATGTTCAGAATCTCAGACTCAAACATTTTATTTAGTTAGTGTTGCTTCATTTTAATAAACAACCTTTTACGCCGACATGATTCTGAGGTAATGCTTTGTGTTTTTTATTCGGTATTGTATTGCTACGTATTTTAAATCGACGGGTTTCCATCAAATTCTAGCTTGTGGTAAACTTATTTTTTATTCATTTCCTTCTTTACGATTCCAATATTTCCATTGGATTCCTATCCGGAGTGTTTCCTGGCTATGTTAGCTTACCTACTTGATTTTCCTGGAGATATTTTTGAATGTTTTTAACACTGTGACAGTGGTGGGGACTCTATCCCATTCAAATAACGTCCTCTTCCAGTATCCAACAAAAATGCGATCGAATCTAATAATCTATTCATATCCGTATGAAGTTGTAAGCAGATTATTGCAAGTACTCGTACCTGCCTGGGATGTTAGATACCGAATAATCGTGTTTTTTTACTCTGCCCTCCTATAAATATTATATTACCAGGGTTCTTGAAATACAACGATATTCATAATAAAAATGCATTTCTTCAAAAATAAACAATTTCTTCAACAAACAAAAAAGTACCTAATTAGTGCGCGCAGTCCATACAGGTTATTAAATTGTGAAAGTATGTCTATATGTAATACTTTTTTTACTTTTCTTGGAGCATTTACAACTTTGCAGCCACTTTTAACTGCACGCTGTATAATATTTACCATTTGTATTTAGGTCCTAGAATCCAGAGCATAAACTTGGTGCAATTCATAGATAATCCAAGCATCTACATAACGTTAGCTTTTAAAGATATATTTATTTAATTTCTATTTAAGCCCGTTACAGACTTTTACATGGACATTTGCAAATAACGTTGAATAGGTAATATAAAAGTAAATAACATAATTTCACACTTATCCGGAGTTAAATAGTTTCATCAAATAGCATAGATCTAATGGGTGATCTACTAAAGCATATTTCATCAACATCGAAGTAATTGTTCCCCAGATGTTGAATCCGTCGCATAGGAGTATAATATTGCGACGCTAAAGTGGAATTATCACAATAATATGGTAGGTAGGCAGGTACTGTCTTGTAACCGTCCTGCCAAGAACGTAAAAAGAAATTAAATATATCAATTCAGGGGTATAGAACATTGAATTAATAATTTAAAAAAAAAACGCGTTAATTCGCGAATAATATAATTCTACGTTCATATAATTTTACTAAATTTAATGAGTAAAGTAGGTAATTGAAATCGAGGCATTCTCCAGGAATACCTATTCCCAAATTTACCTTTCTTAAGAATTTATGTTGGATTCTGTCAATCGTGTGTGAATTGTACTCGATATGACTGCTTACGACGACTATAACAGTGTTTTGATAGTATTGATATTGTTAAAGTTACTGAATACTTTAAAAATAAAGCCCAACATTTTCAAAGCTTTATTGAATGTAGTTTCTACAGGCTTGATAAAATTGAGTTTCTTATCACACCATATACTCAAGTCGTTAATTTCCACGACAGAAACTAACGAAATGTATGAATGGAATAATCGAAAATTATTGGATTAATTATTCGATAAAACCTCATAATTTGACATTTACTTATGTTTAGTTTTATATTACTAGAGATCTAAAAATTTGGGGGTTTGCTTTAACGCAAAATTCGTCTTTTTAACGCGAAAAACGCGTATTTTGCCATTTTCATTCTAATAACTCGAAATTCGCAATTTTCGGGTCAATTACGCGAATTTTCGTATTTTTCACGCGATATTCTGGTATTATAAAGTAAGACAGTAATATTATACCTTCTAAATATTTGTCGATGATTTTGACAAGCTTGAATTTCCATAAAATAGAACGCAGCTAACTTCATGTCGATTTTTTTTTTTAAATTCCGCTTTTGTTGGAAAATTCCAAAAAGGAAACATTACACCACTTCTGTTGCGAAATACTGCCACTTTTGTTAAAAAATAACACCGATTCTTCCAAAAGTAACGCGATTTTCACCAAAAATAACGCGAAATTTTCAAGTCACTATATATTACATGCTGGTTAAAAATTAAGAAACTACGGTTTCTTTCAATTTATTATGGGTTACCGATCACCAATGGCTGGTAACCAAATAAAACAGAACAGTGAAAAAACAGAACTAGATAAAATAATTATTATTTTTCTTAAATGTTCTGTTATGTCACTGTTCTGTTTTGTCATGGAACAGCCACCAATATCTACACATCTGTAGCAACATTACTTTAGAGTCTGTCAAAATAAGCAAATAAAAATGGAGTGCGCTGCGATCGTTTACATGAGTTTAAATGACAGCGCCAAGACGGTTGAAAGGAACACAAAGCACTATGGTTCAAGTGAATATTTTTTACATCAATATGGAACGATCTCCAGAAATTACTAATAGGTAATAACTGAAACTACATCATCTTCTAAAGAAATTTAATATTTGCACTAGTCATATACGAGGAGTGTTCAAAAGAAAAGGTGAATTTTGAATTTTCGTGGGCTGTGTACATACGATTATCGATTTTTTTTTTGCTATATTGGTACACATATGTTAGCATTATCAGCCATTTTGGATCAGTGGTTTGTTTTTGACAACTGGAAAGGTTAGTCACGTTTTGTTCACGGTATGGATTTTTTGAAAAAATGCTGATAAGGATATAGAAAACAAAGCAAATCTAAAAATTCACTTTAATCGGACTGATGATGCCCCAGAAAACAGCTATCAAGTTCCGACCAAAACTAGGAAATTCCTCCATAGGATTAACAATTATTAACAATTTTTTTTTAAAAGAATAATTTTTTTTTTAAGAAATGCTGATGAGGACATAGAAAATAAAACGAATCCAAAATTTCACTTTAATCGGACTGATGATGCCTCAGAAAACGAAGCAAAATAAAAAATCGAAGAACACCCAAAAACGTGACTAACATTTCCAGTTGTTCCAAAATAATAAAAAAAAATCGATAATCGAATGTACACAGCCCGCGAAAATTGAAAATTTACCTTTTCTTTTGAACACACCTCGTATATATTTTTTTTACATTTGAGCCTCGTCACGCGGGACGATTTCGACGCTGGTATTTGAATAGTAGCGTAGAAATCCCTTCGTGTGGCAAGGTATTCATTGCAATTACTAGCGAGTTCTAATTCTACCAGCGGCGACACAGAAGTAGCGATTACTCACCGCGGTTGCAATATAGCAGCGTCAAAAACTCTCCGTGTGACCAAAGTTCTACCGAGATAATGGCATGGAAAAGATTTTTTTGTATTTTTGAAATATACGTATAAAATAAACCATTTAATAAACGTTAAATCAAAATAATAACAAAAAAAACTACGCGGAAGAAGAGCGCCGGTCAACATGCCAGATTCGAAAGTCAAACATAACCTCACATTTGAATCAATAATTCATTTTTTATAAAATCTGTGTTGCCATGGTAATGACATTTTTTGTCTCCAGTTCTATCTCCAAATACAAATTAATTTGTGGGAAAACGTTACAGTGTAATATAACCATTAAAATAACCGTCAATTTACTCAGAATTTAATAAGAACGTTGGTAGTGAAAACATTTTGAGTTTCATTATCAGTACCTACATAGTAATAATGTAAATAGATCGTCTGTAAGTGGCTTCTCCACAGTTCGACAATATCCTCAAAAGGCAAAACAGCTGTCACCAGTAATAATAATTAACTAGCAGATTTTTTTAAAATACAAATAAACGGATTTTTTTAATTAATATTAATAGTTATAATTAAAAAAAAAATTGCTTAAAAATATATTTATATATACATATTTAATCATGTTTCAGGTATCAGATCGGCCAATACGTCGGTAAGAACAACGAGGTCCACAGCCACTTGAACATCTCGAGCGTCCGCTCCGAGGACGGAGGACTATACTCCTGCCGGGCCACTAACTCCCTGGGCGAGGTCACCCACACGGCCAGACTCAACATATACGGTAAATATTTAACTATCTTCACTGCTGAGCTCCTGGTATTGGGCTAATGGAAAATGTAAATAGAAAGGTTATGGGACTACGGATTCTGTAAAGTGTTTTCAACCTTCAAGTGGCCATGGGTTTAAAACCGCCGGATTTTTTTACTTACCTGCTTATTCAGGTAGGGAGGGGCATTTTCACAAACTTGGGATACCGTTAAAAATGACTAGATGTAGATTTTTCTGTTTCTGATCACCATATTAAAAATGGGTAATTTTAAGATATTCATTAATTACTACTGATTTGTAAAACGATCTAAAATCCCACATTTCTAAACCTACTAACCTTGGTCGGCGTGACGTCACCAACGCCAATCGCACGATCAAAGAGGAACAAATCGTTTTGGCGACAAATCAAAAATTTCATATTTGAAATCGTTATTGTAAATTTATTCTTCAACACAAAAATAAAATAAAAATGCCAACATTATTTTTTATTTTTTTATTAGTTTTTTTCCGTAAAAAACAGTGAAAATACCCTATTCTTAAAAGAGATCCCTTTGATTGTTATCAAATACATATTACAGGCGAAAGTTTAATTGACGTGGAATGTTTAGAATTAAACAATACGGCTATGTGGTTTTTCAAATGACCTTCACCCTTCTCGTATCCCTTACAGACACTGGTCGCAATAAGGTTCAAATTTGGAATAGCTTAGTCACCTCACCCACCTCCTTTCAAACATTTTTTTTAATCGAAAATAACTTGTTTCGTTTTACTTTTGTAAGGCTCGGGTTAACGTTTTTATCCCGTCAACAAAATTTTCCACTTAACACAATAAAACCGTCTGTGGAAAATGTTCGTAAGCAAGAAATTCAAGAGTTAAAAACATGTCTACCGGCCTGTTACCAAAATTTATTATTGAAAAATCTTTAATAGGTTTTTGGTACCTTTTGTTTCGAACGATCAAAAATTATGAATAAGTTCTTGAAAAAATTATCCTCTAAGAATTTTTTTTTAAATTTTGTACCATTGCAATCTACAACGAAAAATCAAAAAGGGGGGAAATTACTGAACCATGTGAGTTGTATGGAATCCATGGAGCCACGCACCTTTGCATTGAAATGTCAGTAGAAAGGGCACAAAAATTAAATTTAATTAAAAGTATAATAATGAGAGTTTAAGGGCGAGAGGGACGTCGGAGAGTTATTATTTATTAATTCAAAATAATGATAGTATTATTACGCAATACGATAAACATTATCTTTTTAAATAGAAAAATATTTACAAATATTTTATAAATTTACATAGGCTTTTACTTTTTCTGACCGTCCCATTGTATGTTTTACGAAATATTTAAAATTCGAATAAGATTCTTAAAGTGGAGAAAAGTATTTTTAATCCTTTCTTGTTGCGTTTTTGTAAATAAACATAACCAAAGATTTGTAATCCGCATTACAAAAAAAAACATTAAAGTTACGTAGTGTTCATGAAAAAATTAAACTACACACTGTTCTGTTTTAATTTATCTTATCCGCATGTTACAGAAAAACTTTCACAGCATTTTTTAAGGAAATCCAACTTTTTAAATGTTTTTGTAAAACATGCGTAGAACGGTCAGAAATGTGTAATATTTCTGATTATATTTTGATAAATGCTCAGCCCATGCAAATTAAAAAAAAAGCAATAAATATTTTTCTCTTTAAAAACACCATGTTTATCGTATTACACAATAATATTATCATTATTTTGAATTAATAAATAAGAACTCTCCGACGTCCCTCTCCCCATTCATTTCTACCGTAAACTAATAAATATTCTAATATCTACCCATAATTTAGTAAAAATAAATTCGTTAACGTTCATTTTTGCAATAGTCATGTATGCCGCAGGCTGTTCCGGGTACCAAAAGCTAATAAATATGATGTCCATTAAATTTTAATGCGTTTTTATTTTCATTTTAGGACCGCCATACGTGAGATCGATTGGGCCAATTCGGGCAGTTTCCGGGCGAGAAATTATCCTTTACTGCCCATATTCGGGATATCCGATAAGGTATGATACTAGCATATTCATATATTTCTTATATCAAATTCCGTAAATAGATAATGCGTCCATCTTCTGACATTTTACAAACATTGAGATGGCAACATGATGCACTATCGCCTCTAGCGGCGGGGATTGGGGAATATACAACGAATTGGGTTTTTCGTACATTTTAATACATATTCTGTGAAATCTATGCATACTAATTAAATTATAAAAAATCGGAAAATAAATATTAGGTAACCTACGTACGAATTTATTGTTTTTTTTTTGCTTATTAATATTAAAGATGTACTAACAGTTATAAATTATAAACATCGCCACTCGCACCCGGTCTGGTGGTTTAGAAAGGAAATAAAATGATAATTTAATGAATTGTGAGAAATTTATTTCCGAATTAAAACTGTTTTTAAATTATATATTTTATTCCCTTTCTAAACCATTACGGAAAAAGCGCGAACGGCGAGCGGCGAACGACCAGGTTTATAACTGAATACCTAATAGACCCTTTTTTAAATCTAAGATCATAAATCAGTAAAGTCTGTAAAAATATGTAGGTTACCTAATATTTATTTAGTATATTTTTCACAGAATATTTATTAAAATGTATTAAAAAAAACTATTCGTACAACCCCGCCGCTGGAGGCGTTAGTTTAACATGTTGTCATCAAATATCAGAATCTATTATTTATTTAGGACACCGGTTTTCAAACTTCGTTAAAAAGTTTGAAACAATAAGTTTGGGATCCATAAAGAGAATTTTATCGATTTTCAACCTAAATATTTTTCTATATTAATATAAGAAAAATCTAAAGTAATTCTAAATTAAATTCTAAATTAACATAAAAAATATCATCCCTTTTCTATGGAGATTTGAATGAAGCAGCAAACACTATCTAAAGGTGCACTCTGGCGTCATGAAATTTGCACACCTTGTTCTATCTACAATTTCAAGATGTACAATTTGCAACCAATTAACTTTGAAATTAACATTTTCGCTGTCAAAAAATAAGCAGAACGCCTTTTCGTGTGTGTCATATTTTTCAATTGAATAAGAAAGAAGAGTATCGAATCTCAATCTGTTTATTTTCTGTACTAATTATTAAAACTTTTTAGTATAATTTTTTTTTCTGACGATTTCACAAAGAAAGTCGACAGTTGAGTCTTTGTCCGAAAATCGTCCATCAAACATTTTCAATTTTGTTCGTCAATACAAAAGTACATCGCTGAAATAAATATACCTAATATTATCTAATATTTTGTCTTAGAGAAAAAAAAACACGATCCTCTGCGAAGCCATGTAAAAAACTAACAAACTTTTTCAAAAAGTAGGAGCTACCTACAGCTTTTGCATTCCTTCACCGACGAAATCCTATAATAAATAATAATAAAACGCATTTAATTTTTTTTATATACGATATTTCTAGTTCAGTAAAATGGGAGCGTGTGGGTGGTGTCCCGATAACCTCTTCAGTGAGCGGTCCCGTCGGAGCCGAGGGCTCTCTCAGGATAACCCGAGTGGACGCATCTCACGCGGGGGAGTACACTTGCACGGTGAGCGCGGCCGAGGGACAGCAAGCACGAAGGGATATACAACTCATTGTCAACAGTAAGTAGTAAATACAGAATAGCATTCCACAGTACAGAGAACTGAGAGCGCTTGGGTTGTGTCCCGATAATCTCTTCATTGAGCGGGCCCTTCGGGACCGAGAGCTCACTCGGGATAACCCGAGTGGACGCATCTCACGCGGGGGAGTACACTTGCACGGTGAGCGCGGCCGAGGGACAGCAAGCACGAAGGGATATACAACTCATTGTCAACAGTAAGTAGTAAATACAGAATAGCATTCCACAGTACAGAGAACTGAGAGCGCTTGGGTTGTGTCCCGATAATCTCTTCATTGAGCGGGCCCTTCGGGACCGAGGGATCCCTCGGGATAACCCGAGTGGACGCGTTTCATGCGGGGGAGCACACTTGCACGGTAAGCGCGGCCGAGAGATAGCAAGCGTGTAGAGATTTGTGTATTCAAATCATCGCAGTAAGTAGTAGTGCCTACCTAAAGAGATCTCCCAGTAATTCTTTTCTTAACCAATAAAACCTGTACTCTAAACTATTTGGTTAAGCCTCAGATATCCGCTGTATTTGAGGGTAGTTTCGGATATTCCTCAACAAAACTTTGAAATGAAATAACACTGTTTATTCGAAGGTCAACAACGCTGCAGTGTTTTTATATTTGTTTTTTTAAATTTAATATATTTTATTTAAATTATATTTTCATTGTTTAAAATGTAGTGCTTGATGTTTCACTAGAAATGGCCATATTGCTCTCGTGGAGCTCTAGCCTCCTTGGTGTCGCAGTTCTACTTTTAACTTTCAACCCTTCTTTCCTAGTCTAACAAGTTTCACATGAAGCGCTGTCTTGCCTAAACAACAAAAGTCTTGGCAAGACCAATCCATGCTAGTCAACTGGCTCTCAAGCTGGTTATGACCATGTCCAGTGGCGATGAACCTTGACGGGTTCAGAAACATGTTTTGTTGTTATTGGTCTCTTGTCTCCATGATTACATTGCGAAATGTTACCCCAGGTTTGATTATCACAAGGGCCCTATTTTCCAAACAGAAAATACGTTGCTGTTTTGGAGTTTTTGTACAGTTTCATTTTTCCATCCAGCAGTTATTTTATTATTATTTGCAGTATATGCGTAAACGTCACCGGTAGGTACCTTCCTGTATTTTTAAGTTCTTTAGTGCCTTCCAGGCGAGCGGTTGGCCAGTAGTGTGGCCCAGTAGTGTGGCCGACGAAAAAATATATATTAACAGAGTTTTTATTTTTTGACTTGTCAATAATGGCGATACTCTGTCTCCACTGAGCGAAGCGGTCTTGAAATTTGAAATTTCGGTTTGGAAATTGCTTAACGATAAATAAAGCGCGATTTTCAAAGCGAAATTTCAAATTTCAAAACCGCTTCGCTCAGCGGAGACAAGGAGTATTGCCATTATTGCCAAGTAAAAAAATAAAAACTCGGTTAATTTATTTTTTCCGTCGGCCACACTACTGGGCCGCCCGCCCGTCTAGAAGGCAATTTACCCAGTTTGGTCGGTAAATTTTACCACCGGAAACATTAATTAGTTGATAACATCAAGCAAATACCGTAGAAGTATACCAATACGGATAGCTTTTGATAATTACTAAACATTGAAATGGCAACATGCTACACTAGCGCCCTCTAGCGACCTGAGTTGTACGAATTGGGTTTTTCCATAAATTTTCTGTGAAATATATTTTTATAATTTTTTCGAAAGATTGGTATTCAGATTGTGGGGTTATTATTAATAAATGAATTAAAAATTACTTTGTATTTTTACATTTGTCTGTACTTGAAATTATTATTTTTTAGTATTCTGTATATTCCTGATGAGGAAAGCTTCGCCTTCGAAACATATTGATATGTATATGCTAATAAAGTGGTGATTAAAAAATATTTTTTGACAAAGTTACCCGTGTAATCAATAACATAGTCGTCAAAATACTGGCAACATGCTACAAACCTGAAAAACCCAATTCTACAACTCGGGCCGCTAGAGGGCGCTAGCATCGCATTTTGCCATCAAATATCGAGCTTATAGTCCTTTTGTTTTTTTTCTTATGTGTCAAATAAATTATCAAAAATGTCAAAACAACATTATAAAAATATTAGAACATTGTGATTCGTGATTGTTGTTCAAATTTGTATTATGTGTTGAACCAATAAAATTTCTAAAGAACAATAATGGCGAATATTTAGAATTCCGCCACAAACACCTACGGCGTAAAAAATCCCCGAAAACCTGTTTTTCAGGTTAACTTGTGTATTATAAGTTGTGGAAAGCATGCATTTCAAACATTTATAATAATAATTAACAATAAAAAACCACAAAATATATGCAGGTATATTTTGATTGCTGTCAGGAAATAAATGCTATGACTAAACAAAAGTTGTAATTTTTCCAATATTGGTGATTTCATGAATATTTATATCAAACGTGAGAGGAGGTATGAGGGGAGACCATATTTTTTATCCAAAGCAATGGTTTCGCAAGCGTTTCAAACCAAGCAGCATACTTTCAATAAAAGAGCATCTCAGGTGTGTATATTTAACATTTTTATTAAATATGTACTTGTAATCATTAATTTTTTTTATATCTTCTCTAGGTGTAAAACTGTTGTATATAACGTTATCTGACTGATAACAATATCTACAAAATACTCACATATTTATATATATATTTCAGAAATCCCTTCTTGATTGTAAACATTTTACAATTATCTGTTGTAGATGTAGAAATCATACAAGTAAACAGCCTACCTTAGGAATGCACCGCAATGCAATCTTTCACTCACTTTTACCCAGCCCATATACCTACCCAATAAGCACTTTGCTCAATCGTAAAATAATACTAGCTTTGTGCATTATAGATTTACCCTTGCCGTTGGAAATCTAATCAACGATACTTTAATTTTCTAGATCCTCCAGAGATTGAGCCATTTTCCTTCCCTGGAAGTCTGCAAGAAGGACGAAGAGCTCAAGTAAGCTGCAGTGTCACCTCCGGAGACATGCCGGTCTACTTCTCCTGGTATAAGGATAACGCTCCAATACCCGCCACCCTTCAGGTTAATCCAACTATTATTAATTACATTAACCACTTAATATTATGTGTATCAATCGTTCATTGCAGCTATGGAGGTAAGATGATTTGTATAATTTTTAATGTATGTACTTCATTTATACTCTTTTCTTATTCACAAACAGGTAGTTGATACTTACCTAAAACTTTTAGGCTAAAAGAAAATGCATTGGTGCTTAGAAATGACCTGGTTTCTTTACTTATGTATCTCAAAACTTAGGGATAATGCCTAAGTAAATTTTCTTTTAGTTTTGGGCGGAAGAAGTAGATACTTCTAAAGGCTTACAGCTTAAGACATTTGATATCGGCTAGGCCCATGTTAGAACATGTGCAACTCTTTTTTGCATACCTGCAATACAGAAAGACCGAGAACTTTAGGAATATACATTTCAAAACTGCAAAAGCCGTTCTGATCCTGAGCTTCTCAATTTATGAATCTAAATTCAATCTATTTCACTAAGTATATAGGGAAAAATAATTTGTTTTTTTATTATGTAAAATTATGTATTGTCTTTAATCTGTATTTTGGGATCTTATGCATTCTTCATAAAAGCAGCGTAAAGGATGAGGTAAATTTATGTCACATCCAAGTTTTTAAAAAACTTGCCTCTGTGTTTGTTATACATATCATTTCTTATAATTTGTTTTGAATACATAATCTATCCTGACAAGATTTTTTGTTACAATCACATCCACATAACTCCTTACAAGAGAGAGCAAAGAAAAAGCTAACCATAAAACATATTTGCCTCATCTCTACACCATAAACAAGCACTTTATTTTTCTTATATTTTAAATTATATATTTTTAATTGCATTTTTCAGAAAAAAAACTTTTAGTAATTTACGTTTAACGAAACAATTGCAGGTGGAAGAGCGAGGTGCAGAATTTTTCAGTAATCTTGTCTTTAAAGATGTTTCGTCTCGACATAGTGGACAATACACTTGTGTAGCTAGCAACAGCGCAGCCAAAGTAAACTATACAGCGGAACTGATTGTCAAAGGTACACTCGCACCGATTGTAGTGCACCCTGTCATCACAGACTGGCAAAATAAACTCCCACGTTCTTATGTTACCCTGATACTTTCTGAAACCATGCCATCCAATGTCTTTGTTTAAAAATCAAAATGTGATTCTCTCGGCTAAATTAATATCACAATGGATTGCTGAGATTGCCTACCAGAGTTTATCACATTTTTCCAGTGATTGATATACAAATTGTTGCCGCCCCTAGGAAGAATGATTTATTACACATAAAAATATATAACGTATACCTACATATTGAATTGATATATTAGCTTTTGGTTCTGGTAACAACTTGCCGGATTGCATAAAATAAAGTTCCATGATCCTATCTGATTTTTTTTTTTACTAAATAAAGAGTTTTCTCTGCACAATATTCCCACTTTCCGATCAATAAATATGTGTGGAATCCATTTCTTTACGATTCAGCCTAAAGTTTTGAATAAAAACGTTTGATATTTTGTATTATTATGTCAAACATTTCAATATTATATGCCACAAAATATTAATTATGGGGTCATTTTTACCATGATGTAAAATGATGCTGACAAACAATATAACGTGAGTATTAGGGAGTTTATTTTGCCTTTGATTGGGTTAAGATACCGGCACCAGTGCACAGCGCACCAGCAAACATATTGTCCTGCAAGTCTTCGGCACCAAGCAGCCCGCTAGCACCACCTCATCTTGTGTGTTCACCTACTTTTCTTTTAGCTTCCCATCCTCGGTGTTGTTTGTTTGCAGGACTGCGGCACCAAGCACCTTTAACACGGCACCAGAGCACTAGCACCCTTCATCCACACCACTATTTACTATCACATACATCCAGCCAGCACTGTGCACAAAATGTTTTAATTTCTGTTTTCTGTTTTTTAAGCTATGCTTACCATGGATTTATATATGGCTTGATGGGTGAATATACTCTCGTCTAATTTGATTCTTTGTGTAATGACAGATGGAATCTTTAGTTTGTGTGATATGCTGACAAACGGCATCTTTCGTAACATCTGATTCATTTTGTGATCTTGCAAACAAAAGAAATGTGGTGTCATAAGGACCACTTAATAAAATAATACAGTAGAATCTCATTATTCCCGAACTATATTATACCCGATGGTGTCGTATTACTGAAAATGCCAGAGTACTGAAATTTATGAAAAAATCGACGCCAACAGGGTGAAAATGTTTTTAAAACCAGTCTAATTTTATGGGAAGTTACATAGTAAATGTTTTGATTTCTTACCAAAATAATCCTTTATTGATGACTGTTTTTTCACACAAGAACCCTTGCTTAAAAACTCTAATCCACGGTGCAGATAGTGCCGATAGGGTTATACCTCCAAAATATCGAATTAGTCAGGTTCTACTGTATTATATCTTTATTAATTAAAATTAACCCCCAAAAACCAAAATGCAAATTATTTATAACCCAAGTACATAAAAAGCTTTGTTATTTGATAGCTTTCAATAAATAGTATATTGCTAAAGCAAACTGCACATCTCATCATTCTTCACTATTCTTAATGATATAGATTTACTTGTGTCTTATCGCTTTATGCCATGTGACATGTATCGTATTCATGCTTAGAATTATTTAAATAAAACAAGTTCTGTTGGTAATTTGATTGAATGTCCCCCGTTGCTGCCATGAATAGTGCCCCCCAAATGGGTTAGTGAACCGGTGGACAGCTCCGCCCTGGCCGGGTTCGTCCTTTCCCTTCACTGCAGGACCAAGGGATCTCCAGTTCCTCAGATCACGTGGCTGAAACAGCAAGGTAATCATTACTTTACGTACATATCACCTAACTAACTAACCGATCATCACACCACACAACTCTATCTTGGATCATTCCTTGTTTTATTCACACTCGTGCATCATCTCATGCATACTCTTACGTTATTCAGACTTTTGACATGACCCTACTCAAGTATTTGATGCACTCGGTTGTGCCATGAGCGTTCCTGACTTCTACTACTATTGACTTATACATCATATATTCTCCTGACACTCATTCATCCGTTCCACATGTCCAAACCATCTAATCGTCTCTTTGTTAATCTTCACTGCACATTCTTCAGCCTTGCAATCTTTCTGGATTTCCACCTTTGTAACACTGTACATAGTTTACCACACATGCCTCAGGAATCATCATCCAGCCAGCGAACGATTCAAATAACATCAACATATATGCATGTATGTATGTATATAGAAGTGTCCTTTACAAAAGGAAGGTTAACAATCACCTTGTAATCGAATTATATAATTTTTTTTTGGTTGGAGAAGTTATTACGTTCTTTATTGATATGTTAATATTTGAGAAGTGTTACCAGCATGATAGTGCCAGCTTATTGTCTTGATATTACGTATGCATCGAGATATTATTTCAAACTGTTTTGATTCTCACTCTTGTTTATAATTTATTATGACTTATTCTACACCTGATGAAGGAACTCACGAAATCAATTCATCGACTTGTCACTCACCAGATATCGTGTATTATCCATCCATATAATATATGGTCTGATGAATGGGTGTTGTTTATTTCGGACTTTGTCAGCCGAATACAAAGAATTTAAAAATTAAATTGAAAATCCCTGACTAACTAACATCTCTTCTATTTTAGGTCAATCCGGGAGCGATTTTATACCTCTAGTCAATCTGGGAGGCCGCTTTAAGTTCATGAGCAATGGTACATTGCTTATTGAAGGAGCCACTTCCTACGACGAAGGCCAATACATGTGCAAATCTGAAAATGGCATAGGAACTCCCCTGTCAAAAGTTATTGCTGTATCAGTAAATGGTAAGAATCATCATTAACGGGGAGAGGGACGTCGGAGAGTAATTATTTATTAATTCAAAATAATGATAATATTATTACGCAATAGGATAATTATTCCGGTGAAGAATCATCTCAAAACATTAATTCAATGACTGTTTGAAAATTGTTAAAAAAACTTTTTACTGTGCAATGTGGGTAGTCTTCCTCTTTCCAAAATTAAAAAAAAATGTGTTTGTTATTTGATGTAGGTGAAATACCTCATTATTTTTTATATTCAGTATCAATGCAAAATCTTTCTGATTTTCAGATCCCGCCCGATTTGAAATTCCAACAAGAAATGTGACAGCCCGTCGTAATGAACCTATAACTCTAGTCTGTGATGTTATTGGGGACAATCCAATACAGATACAATGGACACATAACATGAACAGAATAGATCTAAATACATACCGGTAAATAAAATAATTTTTTTGCATGTTTGTAGAACACATATTTTCTTTACCTCAAATTATGCCCATCAAATCTCAATTTTTATCACAATCGAAACACAATTATAAACATAATTTGCAATTTCATATTTTCAATATCTCAAATTACATTTATCACGACACATTTCAAACTCTATCATAACCACCTTTCTCCTCTAAACAATCTCAAACTCTTTTGAACCCTATTTTGTGTCAGACACTAAAAGGTTTCCTATTTGCCATTGTTATCACAAGTGGTGCTATTGGTTAATGGCAAAAAATCTACAGGGTTTTAAAATATAATACCTCAATAACAGGTATAACAAGTACGCTTCGGAGCGAAGATCACATTACACTTCATTCCAATACGTGCTTCGAAACACGTGTAAGGGTAAGCGACGCACAGTCAGTCCGACGCGTCGTTTTATCAGCGATCGGCGTGTTATGCTTTTTCACGTAAGCGTTTGAGCACGCACCGCATATATATTTTTTTTTGATTTTATGGTTTTTCACTGACTGTTTAAGAAAATCAAAAGCAAAAAATTATGTAGGTACCCAGAATTATAGCAATAGAAACTTAAAAAATCAGGCACACGATGAGATGTGAAGTTTTGTAAAGGAATTGGTTTTATTTTATCTTATTTTTTTAATTTCCATAAAAATCGGGATTTGTGGCAAAAGAAGCATCTACTTCATAAATTGCTTTGTACGTTTCTAGAATTAGTACACTTAACACTGATAGTAATAATAATACCTGTACTAAATTTCAAATCTTCGAAAGAAAAACCAGTCGCAAATCTTAAAGTGGCTGAGACGTTTTTGTATGCATCTTCTCATAACAGTATTAGTCAATTTTTGAAAGAAATTATTTATTTACACTGTTCACACGTAAGTAATTTTTATGATCTTCTGGGTGATTATGGCATAATTCTTAATTGGCAAATGCTCATATTGATGTCTATCTTGTAATATCTATGGTCAAACCCGTAGCATAACTTTTAAACTATATAACATATCACCCATCTCGCCACACTGATCTCCAATCTCTGAGAAATCCCTTTACACCTACATATCCACGCGGAGGTCAGTCAATCGACGCATCGGCGCATCCGCGGAAGTGTGGTGACTTTATTTTACCCAACTTATTGTAATGTTTCGGCCAGCAGGCTGATGTGGTATATGGGTGGGCGTTTTGGCGGGTGCTTTGGAGAGAAGATCGAGGAGTGCGGTCGGAGGCGTACGTGTGGGAGATGCTAGTGTCTATCCCTAGATATGGCAATGCTGCCACGCTCACTCTTATGTTTTTCCTCTCAAACTTCATCGAAGTGACTTCTTGTTTTGTTTTATTACTTTTTCAAAAATAGAACACATTAAAAAATTGAGAACCCACTGAAAAATATCTGTCCCAATTTTATTAGTATGTTGCTATATTATTTTAACTATTCAAATTTATCTATTTCAATATCTAACATTAACATGACGGCCTCCATGGTCGAGGGGTAAGGCTCTCGACTACGAATCCGAAGGTCGCGGGTTCAAATCCCGGCGTGCGCAAGTAATTTTTATTTAATTAATTTGTGTTGTTTCACAATTAATTCATTTAAAAATAATATAGAATATATTTGCACACGTTCCAGAGTGGAAGATACTCTCAGTATCGCCCTGGTGAAAGACCACCATACAGAATTGAAACGTTGCTTGAAATGGCTTTTAGCCGTGTTTGGTGACCAGATCTGAATAGCCAGGTATTTCCCCACCTCCCTCTTTCCCTTCTCCTTCCCCTCCCCAGCACCTTCAGCCTCACAACATTCCCCAATTGGGAATGCCATAGTCTCACTGGCTCCAGACGGTTGGGAGCAGTTGGGACTCTTGTGAGGTATTCATATAAAAAAAAAAAAAAAATAGAATTATTTTGTACATAACCAAACTGCTATGGAGGAAGCAGAAGCTCAATCCAAAACGTTCTCGTGTTAAATGTGTTTAATTTTTTATACCTAATTTTCAGAATAAGCACATCAGAAGTCAAGACAGAGTCAGGGTTACGATCCCAACTGTTTATAAGCAGAACAGATCGTCAAGATTCCGGAATATACAAATGCCAAGCAGTGAACGCTTTTGGTCACAGCGATCACATTATCTACTTATCGGTGCAAGGTAACAAAATATATTACAATTTTAAAAGTCATCCATCAACCGTTATTGCTTCAGTATAGCCCCGATCTAAGGCCACCACTCAGAATCG
Source organism: Halesus radiatus (assembly GCA_022606495.2). Taxonomy (NCBI): domain Eukaryota; kingdom Metazoa; phylum Arthropoda; class Insecta; order Trichoptera; family Limnephilidae; genus Halesus; species Halesus radiatus. The sequence goes on from JAHDVE020010678.1 coordinate 124,550, forward strand.
AAGGATTGCTTGAAGTAACTTTAGCGCTGGATGCTTAGTGACTAGATTTGAATAAAATTACATGAAAAAGCGCAATTGCTAGTCAATTGTTTTATCCTTGCACTGTGTGACTAATCACTAGAATTGACATCTTGACAAGCCTAATTATTAATCATTTTTGCATTATTCACATTAGAGTTATGGAGTTGCAAAACCCGCTCTGGAATTTTTTGAAAATCTGGAGGTACATACGTAGTTGCGAAAAACTGTAAATGTGACTAAAAAAATACATTTTACACGCTGATGAATTTCAAATATTATTTTGTGAATGTATCAAAACCAGCAAACATTTCCAGAACGGGTTCTGCAACTTCACAACTCATTCTACTATGGCTTTTGTCGATAATAATAATCACATATTGCTACAAAAACTTTGTACATGCATTCAATGTGAATCTCATTGGAATGTAGTAAAATAAGGCACTCAAGGTTCTACTATAAGTTTATTAATTTTTCCAGAGAGACCAGACCCTCCTTTCTCGCTCATAGTCCTGGAGGCCGGGAGTCGCTCCGCCCGACTGGGCTGGGCACAGGGCTTTGACGGGAACTCCCCCCTGCTTGGCTACACCGTTCAGTACTCCACCCTCGGGGGCTATGGACCCGTCCCCGTGCCCAACTGGGATGATGCCATCTCACATAATATATCCGTCCATTCGTTGGTCAAGACTAATAATATTCAGTATGTACAAAATACATATTAGCTTTTAAACAAGCTTACCTTAAATTTATACTACCCACAAACCTTTTAACTAAAGCTTCGGTCACATGGAGCGATTTCCACGCTGCTATGTTGCCGCAGCAAGTGATCGCCACTTGTTGTACTCTAGTAGACAATCGCAACGAGGTACTGAAACTTTGAATGTAGTCAGTGACTTCGGCCGTTCAGTGGTTGAGTTGACATCATGTCTGGGTCCCACCCAGGCATCGTGAGTTCAATTTCTCAGCTGGTTAAGTCCTCCATCACGACACAAGCAACATCTTTCGCTTACTATGATTTTTAATATGTATTTAAGTAGTGATTGAAATGTCCTATATGTCGAAAAGTACATGAAACAAACCAAAAGCATTCAACAACTACTAGCGACTAGCGATTTGAGATGTCAGATGAGGCGCTACGTAGCGGTGAAGAGGTCACATGACTGGCATTTAGGTCACATGAATGCCAAAATACACATTATATCACAGTCAGAATCGAACATGTTCTAATCGAATCATGTGAATGTTTAAAAGGTGTTAATTGAGTTACTCGTAGCGAATACCTTTTTACACAAAGTGATTTCGAAGCTACTATTCAAATAGCAACGTTGAAATCGCTCCGTGTGACTGAGGCTTAAGCATAGCTTGTGTCGAAAAGGAAATAAGTTGGTTACTTGCTCTGAGTATCGACCTTGGCTCCTCCAACTACCAGTCAAGTATCTTACCAATTGGCCATCGACTATATCAATATTTATTACCTGTTTATTAATTTATGTATCAATAATGTTTTCTTATTTGAAGTTCTCATTAAATGACTGCTTTAAATTGAATATTGTTATAGTTTGAGCAACCTACTATTTCTATCTGTTTTCTGCACAAAAAATTACTAATCATGTATTCAATGAAATATAGGCTTACCGCTCTTTGATACCCACAAAATGTGATACTGGAGAAAAATACTTACGAACAGCCAGACGCACTAATCTGTGTAACCTGAAAAAGCTCACGGTTACTAGCAAAGTGGAAGGCAGGGGAAGTAGTAGAAGATCACCGATGTGTTGGATACAATTGAGTTTGACTGAGTGACTCTTTGTTTGTGTTTTAGATTGACCATCCCAATGTCAACACAATATGAAGCTGTAGTGTCCATTCTTCGCCCCCACACCAAATACTCCATTAGAATACAGGCTGTCAACCAGGTTGACCACAGTCAATTCACAGAACCTGTTATTGTCAAAACACAAGAAGAAGGTATGTCCCGTTCTCTTTATTACATCAATGTGTTTGGAAATCATTTTATTTAATCTAATCTATGTACCCAATCTTACATTCCTTAAGACAACTAAATTAATCTTGCACTAAACATTTTGCAAGTTATACAATTTTAAGGTCATTAATATTAACGTGTTAAATTTCGCCTTTAAACTTCCACTTGTTCCTTTTGGTTCCATGACAAAACAGAAAAGTGTATAAAAATAACCAACAAACAACACACCTAACGTACCCTAAGCTATTATGTTCAGTTTTGTCTCATTGTTTCCGTTTCTTTTGTACCTGCCGCTAGAATAAAATGTTCTTATGCAATTAATACACATTACTTATTTCTGTACTAATAATTTATTACATTCCATTAGATGTAAAAGTTACTATGTGTCATACAGCTAGTATGACATCATTGAAAAGGTACATATTTATATGGTATAATGTTGGAAAATTGAATGAAATTTCTATCTAAGGCCCTTCGAACACAAGGTGTACTCACGTCGCGAGCAACTAGCCGCTCGTAGTCTGTACACATAGCTGCTGAAATCACGAGACCCGTGTCAGTTTTGGACATTTGGTATTTTAAGTATTTAGTAACACTTCTTCAATTAACAAATTCACTTTGTGGCATTAATTGGAATTAAATAATTAAAAAAATATTTTGTTTTAACCACAATTTTAATAAATAAAAAATAAATTATTAGTTTTGAAACATGTAGTTATTTAATCATTAAAGAAGATAATATTAACAAATTTCAAATGAAACATGAAACTGAAAAGACACAGAAAATTAAAAATTAGTCGCATCTGGGAATCAAACCCAGGACCTCTGTCTTACTGGAACAACATTCTACTACTGAACTAATGAGACCAGCTTATTTTACATCATTTTTATCAATATCATGTCCCATCTTACTGTCTCGCTGTCCCGGTAAGACAGAGGTCCCGGGTTCGATTCCCAGATGTGACTAATACCTTTTTATTTTCTGTGTCTTTTACGGTTTCATATTTCATTTGAAATTTCTTAATAATATCGTCTTCAATGAATAAATATTACGATGAGGCTTATAAACGTAAAAGGTTATTCCAATAAATTAAATGAAGATATTTATTTATTAAAACAGTGATTTGAACAAACTTATTTTGTTCAAATCACTAAGTAATATCACATTTTTTAATGAACATACATAAAGTGTCGGCAACTTAAGTGGTGAAGACCTCGGCAAACTTATCACCGGAGACTGACATCACCGATGAGTCAACAAAATGTCGGCTACGTGTGCATGTGTACAAACCTATCTGTAGATGTATTGCGGTGGTTGCCAAGATACTCGAGTCGTCGAGTGTTGCATACTTGCTTTGCCCTTTGCGGACGAAGGGCCTAGTTATTATTCTCTTACATAAAAGAGAAAACTAGATTTTCAAATTTTATTTTATTTGTAGTGTTTTTTTTTTTTTTAAATTGCGAATCCCTTCTATCTTTATACTGTAGTTTTCAATTGTGAGTCTGAATATAAAATTATAATCTATTAATTTCCAGCACCATCAGAGGCCCCCTTAAATCTCCAACTACAAACAGGCGGGCCCGGTGAACTTCACGTCAACTGGCAGGCACCTCCGCGCGAGACCTGGAACGGCGAGCTGCTCGGCTACACGGTGACCTGGTTTGAGATGGTGCCCGGTGCTTTGGCCGGCAACCACTCCAAGACCACCACGGTCAACGGCTGGTCTACCACCGAGTTGACGCTGAACGGCCTTAGGAAGTTCACAAGATACGGTGTGACGGTGCGCGCGTTTAACGCTGTGGCGGCCGGACCACCCACGGCGTCTGCTGCGGCTACTACTCAGGAAGGAGGTACAAATTTTACCTACTACCTGTACGTTTTTTTAAGGTAACATGTGGCAAGAGGTCCCCTGTCTGTTCTGTGCACAACCAGATAAACTTAATCATCACCTAGCGATGTTGTGAGACAGGTTTAGGAAGGGTTTTGTTAACCCATATTATTAGAGAAGCGCCAATTTTTCTCTGCACGTGGCATTGCGTCCGAGTGGTGTCAGTTTATCGCCGATTTATCAAGTCAGACTCATTCTCATGATGCAAACATCATCTGTGAATGAGTGTTCTTCTCCCACCTTTCTGTTTTGTGCTTAGTTTCTTCGGGAAATTAGTAGATTTAAAGTGAAAAGTAGAAAGATTGTGGTAAATATATACTCGTACAGTGAAACCCACTTATTAGGTTCCCACATATGAAGTTTTCATGCTTTAGAAATTCTGTTTTTTTCAGTTCCTTGAAGACAGCAATTAATAAATGTCCCTATTTATCCAAATATGAAGTTTTTATGTGGTCCCTTGAAAAACCTTAAGTGAGTTTCACTATATATCATATATGTTTATTTTAGTTCCGGAAGCTCCCCCGCTGGATGTGTCATGTATTCCCCTGTCTGCTGTAAGTGTGAAGGTCTCCTGGAGACCCCCACCGGTGCCACAGCACGGGGGACTCATTCAAGGCTATAAGGTCTTGTACACACCGCAGCTTAGAGATCACGGTACGTTCCTTATCTTTAATTTATATAAGCCTTATCCATCTCACAATCACAAAGCCTTTAGACTAGACAAAAAATTATTATATGGAGGGAAAATAAAATAAAAACCTTCACTAATTTGCTTAGTTTTCAAAGGACCATTGTGATTTGCGTTTACCAGGGGTGTTAGTTGAAGTTTGCCGGTTTTACTCATAGATGTCGCTAGAGATATGTATACATTTCTATGATTTGGCATCTATGTCATATTTTTCTATGGACATTAACCTTCCAAAATACACAAGTTACATTCTGCCAAAATAATAGTGTCATAGTTGGTTACCTCAGTGAATTTGTCGAGTTTCGTTCCAAGTAAATCGCATTTGCGGCATTCGTTGCTTTTCTTATTTCATCAAAAGAAAAAAGCAGTTGAAGCTCTTCGGTTGCTGGTAGAAACTTATAGTGAACATGCTCAGTGATTAGAACATGTGAGACATGGTTTCGTCAATTTAAAAGTGGAGATTTCGATTTAACAGACAATGAACATCCTGGTGCAACGAAAAAGTTCGAAGACGAGGAATTGCAGGCGTTATTGGATGAAGACCCAACCCAATCGCAGCAACAATTGGCCCAAATACTTAATGTGACCCGAGGAGCAATTTGCCAACGTTTAAAAGCCATGGGAAAGATCCAAAAGTATGGAAAATGGGTACCACACCAAATGAACGAGAGACATATCGAAAAAACTGCCAAACCGCCTCATACAGCTAAAGTAGTGAATAACACTCTCAAAGCATTGAATTGGGAAATATTATCGCACCCGCCGTACTCTCCAGACCTTGCCCCGTCCGACTATCACCTTTTCGCATCCATGGGACACTCACTCGCAGAGCAGCGCTTCGCCAATTTTGAAAAAGTCGAAAAATGGCTCGTCGAATGGTTTGCCTCGAAAGAGAATTTTTTTTTTGGAATGGTATCCATGATTTACCTCAAAGATGGGCAAAATGTATAGAATCCGATGGTCGATACTTTGAATAAAAAAAATTTGAGATTCCCTTGAGAATTAAGCGTTTTCTTTATTGAAAAAAACCGGCAAACTTCAACTAACACCCCTGGTATGCTATATGAGTATGATATCAAAAAAAGTCAATATTGACTGAACTTTTTTAGCTCAATATAAATTATTTGCATTTTCAGTTGAACACAATGTCGGGGAAGTGAAGAGAATAACAACCACTGAGACTTATCTTCATGGCCTACATAAATTTACTAACTACTCCATCCAAGTATTGGCCTATACAAATGCTGGAGACGGGAAACGAAGTCTTTCAGTTTTCTGCACCACAGAAGAAGACGGTATGCACACCAAAACTAATTTAACTTTAATATCTATACACTCACAGTGAAACCCATATGTTATGTGGTAATTGGAGAAGACTTATGTTGATATGAAGAGGTTTGTATTTTTCAAAATGTGTAATTTTTTTTTAGTGCCTTCACCGCCGCAGAGGATAAAAGCCCTGGCTTTAACTGCGGAGACAGTGTTAGTGAGCTGGCTACCTCCCAGTAGTCCTAATGGAGTCATATCTCACTATACAGTGTATCATAGAGAGGCTGGACGGTAAGTTGTAAAACTTACTTAATACCTTCCTTCTGTTAATATCTTGCATACCTGCATATTTTCATTGAACTTTATCAAATTCAATGGGATTAAACTTACTTAAATTTACAATTAAATCACTTTACATGCCCACTTAGATTTTTCAATCTTTATGAAAATGATTTATTTTCACTATTTTAGTATTGGCAAGCACTCCAGCTATACAGTAACTGTGGATAATGCCAAGAACACGGACTTAATGTTTGAGGTTAGGAACCTTGCTGAACATCAGCTCTACGAGTTCTGGGTTTCAGCCACCACTGGTTCTGGGGAAGGTGAACCCACATCCATCATTGCACAAGGTGCAAATAACCGAGGTAAATAAACTTTCATTATCTATAACTCCTAGTTAATTACTACTCCTTACTAAATTGTAATCTATTTGTCATTTTCATAATATGTATACAATAACCTAGCTGAACAACCACTTTTGTAAATTGCCATCCCAACACAGGCATTTCATACTTGATGAAATGAGCAATACGTCAGCACCAATAACAAATGTTTATATATATCTATATGTAATAAATAAAAATTAATTTATACAATATAAAGTTACAGAACTTTACTACAAACATAAAAAAAAAAAAAAAAAATTCCTACATGCTTTGTTGGTACAAAAGGAAACTTTATAGTGGTTTAAAGTGTCACTACAGAAAGAAACTTTGGTAATTAGGTACTTACAACCAAAGCCGGTTCCACGATATCTTACACCCTGTGCAGTAGGTACCGATTGCGCCCCCCCCTCCCTTTTTTTTTAAAAAACTATCAACAATTCTTACCACTTGAACAAATGGATTTAACAAATCAACATATCTATCATTTTAATAATATTCCGCCATCAAGACATAGACATTGAACTTTTTTTTGGAGATTCTTTGTAATAATCGAGAAGGACTAGAAAATCAAAACAATACAATTTCTAAAAACATACCTTTAAAAATGGCGGGTTCGGCATCGTTGCTCACCATCACAATGAACAACAATGGAATAAAACTTTTATTTATCAACAAATACAAAAACACTACGAAATATTTCAAATAATATTTATATTAACGTAAAGGCACACAACGGCAAAGAATTTTAAAGGATTTATAAATAAATGTTAATTTGTCTGTGGTAGAGCAGCGAAAATTCTTTGATATGTCGAGTAATTCCATCCAAAGAATGATATTTTTCCAACTCCCGTATTCATATGATGAGTATCATAGAGCCTGTGAGAAAAATAACATACATACCACATTATGTTTTCAATCGATGGAAGTGAAAGACAAAGAAAACTATATAAAAGTATGGAATTTTTGACATAATAACATGGCACACAACGCGATATCAGACCAGCTAGCTTGTTGATTGCAAATTCGTTCCATGATATAATGAGCTTTAAAGCAGCTTTCTCCAGAGTCCATTATTGAATAACATAAAAATGATAAAATCATCTGACAGATGACCTTAGCATCTGTATCGTATTAGAGATGGGTAATATGAAATGAGTGTCACTGTCACTGTGATAAACTGCAGTTTCAATGACAGGAAAATTAAGAGAAACGGGTAGTTTTTGAAACCTGTTCCCAATAGTGGACACTCCTTTATGATCTTTTGCTTTGTTTCGCATGATTAAAAAACAACCCCCAAAAATATTTCTTCAAACCAGTTCCAACATTCAGTGACCGCAATGTTACCGGGACAATATAATAGGGACAGGAGTATTTCAATCTCTAACTGTAAATTTAAACTTAGAAAGAAAAGGTGGCCTCCCGATTGGTTGTTGGCTGCGCATCGGGCATATGGGGCCTTAAGCATACGAAAATGATTTCTTGAAAAAACAGGCACTATCCCTGAATAACTATTACACAAATTTCCATGACAAACTTTTTTCGACAACCGTTGAGTGCACATTTCGGCGCCCCTAGGGATGAGTCATGAGTTGAAATGTTGCCAGTGCAATAGAAGACATAATTTTCCTATGTTAAATGTAATTTTTTGATTTGGGGAATATTTTAAATACGATCTTTATTTTCACGGCGCCCTTCAGAGATTGTGCCTGTTTTTTTGCATATTATGAACGCATGGCAGATCCGGCGCTGCTTACAACCTTCGTTATAGCTTCTGTGAAGGAAATTGGTTGGCAGCACCAGCTTGTTCTTTTTTAAATTTTGAAAATCTAGTAATTTTTTAAAATATAATAAGGTGTATCTCAACACAGTTTATTTTGTAATAAGGAACTCCAGTGAAAAATATAATGGCTTTAAAAATATGTATTTGTATAGATCAGCAAATGCTGATTCTGAATATATAACTTTTATTGTATATAATTATACGTAGATTTTATAAATCGTTATATAAAAGTGAACTAAAAACCGTACCATCAAAACACCATGTTCTGTTGGTACCACTGCTTCTGACGTCACACGTGCCATTTTTGAGCCCAACTTAACTAGATAAGTTTTTTTCCGCTCTTACAGTGTTCATTTTGCCCGTAAAATCATTATGTTTATTTATTGCGACTACTTGAAAGTTTTTGCTTGAAAATTCATACCAATTTTAACGAATTTGTCTACGTAATAATCGCCCTTGCACAATACGACAATGTCATTGGCACTTTGGTGATTATTTCTTCAGTTATTCTGGAAGCGGAGGATTTCTAATGATACCTCAAACCTATTATTTCTTACAATGCATAATATATTTATTTTTATTTCAAACCATTACGTCAATGTTTCAAAACTATTCAATTTATTCAACCTATAACCCCAAGTTAATAACCTATCTACTGCTGTCACAGACTATTTTTCAAGTCCGCAGATGCGCATGCGTCAGTTTTCTGCGGACGCGCACGCACAGAAAACACATAACAGGAATAGTTCTGTGTTCTTTTGTGATATTACCTAATATTGATATATTAGTCTGTCGGTATTATGTTATTCGTGGTGGGTGTCCATAAAGCTTTTTTCATATCATTTTTGCATTGATTGATTAATTCTTTTGCCATTTACTTTCGCATTATGAATTCTCCTGACACTCCTATTTTTTTATGCAAATACCGCACAAGAGTCCCAACTATCCGAAGTCAATGGTACTATAACATCCCTTATTGGGGTATGTTGTAAGGGTAAAAGGTGTGGGGAGGGGAAGGCGATGGGGAAGAGGAAGGTGGGGAAGTAACGGGCTATTCAGATCTAAGCACTAAACACGGCTAAAGCCATTTCAAGCATCTTTCAGTTTGGAACGCACCATAAATATACTATACGAGGTTTGTTCAAAAGAAAAGGTGAATTTTGAATTTTTGCGGGCTATGTACATTCGATCATCGATTTTTTTTTTGTAATGTTGGTACACATATGTTTATCATATGTTAGCATTATCAGCCATTTTGGATTAGTGGTTTATTTTTGACAACTGGAAAGGTTAGTCACGTTTTTGTGTGTTCTTCGATTTTTTACTTTTGAAGAAAATGGATCAAAGAATATGTATTAAATTTTGCGTTAAAAATGGAATAAAGTGCTCCAATGCACTTAAAATGTTGTCTGTGGCATTCGGCGAGTCTACTTTGTCTCAAAAAAGTGTTTATAAGTGGTACAAGCGAAAACATCGAAACAGTGAAGAAAATGGTTTTGGAAAATCGTCGAATCACTATTAGAGAAGTTGCAGAGGATGTTGGTAAATCAATCGGCTCATGCCATGCAATTTTTCGGATGTTTTGGGCATGAAACGTGCGGCAGCGAAGTTTGTTCCGAAATAGCTAAATTTTGAGCAAAAGCAACGTCGCATTAGTTTCGCTCAGGAGTTGTTGAATGACGTCAACGACGATCCAGATTTGCTCAAAAGGGTCATTACTGGTGATGAAACGTGGGTATATGGTTATGACGTCGAAACCAAGGCCCAATCATTGGGGTAAGCGGCCAGAAGAGCCAAGACCGGAAAAAGCACGCCAAGTTCGATCAAATGTGAAGGTTTTGCTCACTGTTTTCTTCGATTACAATGGCATGGTGCATCATGAGTTCTTGCCAACAGGTCGTACGGTTAATAAGGAATACTACAAGGAAGTTATGCAACGTTTGCGTGAAGCAATACGGCTCAAACGATCGGAATTGTGGAAAAACAAATCATGGATTTTGCATCACGATAATGCACCAGCTCACACATTAATGCTTGTTCGTGATTATTTGGCCAAAAACAACACCGTAATCATGCCTCAACCACCGTATTCACCAGATTTGGCTCCCTGCGACTTTTTCCTATTCCCGAAACTGAAGAGACCAATGAAAGGAAAGCGTTTTGCCACAATTGATGAGATAAAGTCAGAATCGAAGAACGAGCTGATGGCCATACCGAAAAGCACATTCCAGAAGTGCTTTGAGGATTGGAAGAAGCGCTGGCATAAGTGCATTATATCTGAGGGGGATTACTTTGAAGGGGAGAAAATGGATATTGATGAATAAATAAATACTTTTCGAAAAAATTCGAAATTCACCTTTTCTTTTGAACAAACCTCGTATGTATTATTTTTAATGAATTATGTAATTGTAAAACGACGCAGATTAATTAAATTAAATTTACATGCGCACTCTGAGATTTGAACCCACTACCTCCGGATTTGTAGTCCAGATTAAAAAAATTAAATTTTTCGAACTTTCTTCCGTTTTTGCCGATTTTGAATTCCGAATGACTAATTTTTCGGGATAAATCATTTAAAACTTTTTGAAGAAGACAAAATTTGCGTACAATTTGAAATCAAAATGGTCTCTGTAGACCTAATGGTGTTTGGAACATAACGGTTTCAAATTTCGTAATATTTTGTCATTTCTAGCTATTTTTATAGTTTTTTTTTTCATTGTTGACCCCGAATTTTTATTGAAATATCGGCGATACCAAAGATTTATTAATAGTAGTTAACGATGAATATCGAATACATCGAGCACGGTCAGTAACGCCAGTATTTATTATCGATATGATAGACTGTCTATTAATAAGATAGACAACATAACATACCACTAGTACCGTTATGCTATATGTTAAATATCATACCTCACATTGTACATTACGTATATTATATTATGATTTTACTTCTAAAACAAAATTTGTCGCTACGCACTCTATTTTTTCTATTAAGTAAACCACCAACTCTATAAAATAATCATGTGAACCATTTTATTTTTATTATTAATATTTGAAGCATCTTCTTGTGACACTTTAGGAAACATTACTGTGTAAATATATAACCATCTGAACGCAATATGTACACTCTGCTTCTCTACACAAGCATTGCTTAAAAGACAAGTATAATATTGCAATGAATTAATTTGTACTAAATTTCAATAATGAAAAAAAGAGCATTGGGAAAAAAAACATTTGTACAGCGTTTTTTAAGTGATTTTTGTCAAAATGGCGCTATAAAAATCATCAAAATATTATTATTATTATTATTATTGTCATGTACCAAATCATTATTCAATAGATATGAATACCAAAATATCGTTTAATTTCTCGGAACGGTCAGAACGCTAATATCTGTGGACCCGGTATCGAGATATCAGATATGCGGCGGTATCATAATACGCATTTCTGTTACCAACATCTGCCCTAGTCTTCCAGTTTAGGTTTTAAAAAAGTTGGATATGGACATTCTTTGAACGCTGCTAAATTGTTAATCAGTTGCGGATATGAATGCATTTTTGCACTTTGGTACAATGCACCTACAATAGTAACGAGACACTGATATTCTACAATGTTTCCTTCAATTAAAAGCAGTTAAATTTGAGTATAAAGTTCTCGAAGTTTTGGATGGAATCCATACAATATCGATTACCGCCTATTGAACCGCTAATCCGAAAGCTCGTGTGACGTCACACCCAACAAGCCATAGATTTCGTGCGTTTTGGTGGGCTTTAAAAAATTGAAACTTTAACAATTATTTTAACCATGAAAATGAACTTTAAAAAAAAAATTAAAAAAACAGAAAATTAAGTTAGGATTTCAACATTAATAAAAAAAAATTAAATGGACTGGAGTTCCTTATTGGTGGTTGTAGATTTTGAGGATACAAAAAATTCATGATTTCAAAAATTGTTTCTTATTTAACTCCGTGCAAAGTTAAGGGTGTCAAGCTGTATTTTGATTTTAGCATGTGATTTTCACCCACAAAGCTACTAAATATCAAAATATGTATGTATGGTATGTCAATTTTCAGCCCCAGCTCGAATAGCTTCATTCAGCCAGTCGATCAGAAGAGCAGTTGGAAGCTCTGCTAGTTTATCGTGTCTGGCCGTTGGTAATCCTTCACCCAGAGCAAGATGGCTGCATCGCTCTATCACCATCACACATACGCCTCACTATCAAGTGACGCCGCAAGGAAATCTCCTTATCCATAGTAAGTATTAAATTTATTAGTACCTACTTAATCTTGCAGGCGGGTACTGACTTATTTCCTTTTGTGACCTTTGCATAGGTAGGTCCCATCTATTTATGGAACATTTTTTGTAATGGCAATATAATTGTATTCTTATTTTGAATGAATTGTTGGAAACAAAAGAAAGAAGATAAAATTTCCATTGTAGTACTAATTTTGAAAAACTCTTCATAAAACATAAATATTACTTGTCTGATTCTTGTCAAGAATTTGGAGGTTATGTTGTGAAGAAAAGAAGTATACATAGTAAAATGTAGGGCTAATCATAAAATAAATCAATTTGTGTATATGAAGTTTTATTGTGTTTAGACATTGTAGAGATTCTGTAATAATGTTTACAAATATCTTTTTTTTAATAACATTTTCCCTAGTATGTAATAATTAGACACACTTGTTTATTAAAGGTTTAGATGCAACATCATCTGGAAACTTCACCTGTACTGCATCAAATCTGTATGGCGAGGACTCAATAACTTATACAGTAATTGCAATAATGCCACCATCTGCATCTACACTTGGCCTGCAATATACAACATCATCAACCATCAAAATTCACTGGCAAACTCCTAATAATGGTGGCTCTCCCATATTGGGTAAAGAACTTTATTTTTATATTTATCTTATTTTCCTCTCCTATTGAATGGTTAGACGTCTTGATGGTACTTTGAAGGATTCTCCTGAACTGAATATGTGAGGATAATATTTGTAGATATATATCTTCATACCGGTACCAGTCTAAATGATTTTTGTCAGTCTTTACAAAAATAAACTTCGAAGAATATCGTTATGTCTTCCATGTTAGACTCTACACCAAAACCTTGTTCAGGCTTTGACTTGAATGTTCTCTCAAATATATTTTTTTGTCATTGTTTCATTAATTTATTATTTATGTGCTGTTCTTTTTCTGTAGCTCTTGTTTTAGACAATGATCTGCTAATATAAAAGTCAAATAAATAAATATGATAAATCAGTTTAAAGTATGAAACAAAATGGCATAATTTTTCTGTAAATCTAATCAAAATTGCACTTTTCTGTCTCTTGGAAAGTGGCAAAAAATAACCTCAAGGGTGCTGTGTTAGCTCGTATTATCAGCGCCTTGGCGCCTTAAAAAATCGGCGTCCAGAGCGGCCTGCTCCAATTGCGCTAGCATAGGACCAGCCCTGCCCTTCCCATAAAACTTCACCGATTTTATGGATTCCCTCCTAAACAATTCCGCCAATAATAAATCTGCCAAAATTAACTTCTATGCTTTTAAAACGTAAACACTTTCAAATATTACATGGAAAATCTTTCATGAAAGTACCAACCTCAATTTTGTAACGATTCTTCAAAATTTAATATTTATTCATTAGTGCTTTTGATATTCTGTTTTCAGGATATACCCTCTTCTATAAGATTGAGACGGATTTAACGTGGCAAATTATTGAGATGTCTCCAGAAGTAAATACCTATGCATTGGAGACCCTCAAATGCGGAACTCTGTACTTGATTAAAATTCAAGCTCACAATCGGGTGGCAGCGGGAGTGGTTAGCGAGGTGTTGTCTACTAGCACAAGGGGATCACGTAAGGACTAGAAAAATATTGAATTTCATCACCACAAAAAGATATCATTCTGTATTGTATTTTTTATCCTCTTATATTTTGTTTCAGCCCCTATTGCTTCAAAACCATCAGAACTCGTGGCATCTAATACAACCGCCATAAAGCTGAACATCTATACGTGGAGGGACGGCGGCTGCCCCATCTCCAAGTTGAACGTGGAGTACAGGGCCGTGGGGGAGTCTCACTGGACCATTGCAGCCGATGGTGCCCTGACAGATAATCTCATCCTCGGGCAGCTGACGCCCGCGCAGTGGTACCAACTGAAGATTGCGGTCACCAATGATGCTGGCACCACTGCTGCCGAACTCAATGTGGACACTTTGAAAGAGAATGGCGGTAAATATATATAATAAGAATCGTTATACATAGTCGAAACATTGCTTGAAATGACTTTAGCTGTGTTTAGTGACCAGATCTGAATAGATAGATACTTCCCAACCTTCCTCTTTTCCATCTCCTTCCCCACTCCCTTCAGCCTCACAACACACCCCAATGCCAATGGGATGCCATATTCCCACTATCTCTCGTCAGTTGGGACTCTAGTGTAGTATTAACATTAAAATCAATTTAGAGGTAGTAAAGAAATTCAATTTGATTTTCATACTTAAAGCCGCTCATCTCAACACAGGATTGTCCTAGTGAGATGGGTGGCTAATGTTTTTGTTTTCATAATTAAATTTAAGAATAAATAAATAAATACTAGCTGTTTTCAATGGACATCAAAGGATCATAGCTAATGATGAAAACAACAAAATTAGCTAAAAACAAATTAATGTTATCCATAATACTGGTTAGTGGCTGAGTTGGTATAGTGTCTGGGTCCGACCCAGGCGTCGTGAGTTCAATTCTTCGGCTGGCTAAGTTCTCCATCACGACACAAGCAACATCTTCCACTTACTGTGATGGCAGTAGGAGATTTTAAAATATTGTTAGGTTAGTAACCCGGGAATGTTTGTTTTTCATAAAAATAAAATGAGTATAAATTTAAACATTATTTTTATAAATTTAAGATTTTTAAATTGCTAGTTTCCTATTTATAGACAAACAAAAATACAACACAGAGAAGAGATTTAAGAATAGAGATTGAAGAATGGAAATAATGTATTTTTAATATAATTTTTCAGATCGCATTCTTCCACTGGACCCGAGTGTGGCCCTCGCTGGTGGGGGAGGTAGGGAATCCAGTGGATCTATCAGCTCCTCACTCTTGCTACCGGCAGCGAGTGCCACTCTACTCCTCGCTGCTCTTACGCTCCTGGCGTGTCTGGTGCTTAAAACACAACGGTACCTAAATATCTACAATTATTAATTAAATGTATTCTCCTACATGGCATTTTAACAATAAAATAATTAAATTTAAAATAAAAAATGTTTGAAGCAAAAACTCTCAAACAATGAGCTCGTGTCAATTTGCATCACTTTTTCGATATGAAATTTCTAGAATATCACAAGTTTAAGCTTTGGAATATCTATTCCGACTGTAAAAAATATTACATAAAAGTGAATTTTATAACCCTCAATGACTCAGGCTAAACCTAGGACCAGCTTAGTGACTAGATCTAAATACCCAAGAAATTCTCAATCGTCATATACCCCTTACTCGTAGAGCTTAACACGTTGATTGCCGATCACGCGTATATGCGTGATCCGGCGAGTCAGCCGATGGCCGATCACGCGTTATCGCGTGTTTCTTCCTGATAGATTTGTATGAGCTGTGGACAATAATTGTGTTATGTATGGCCGATCATGCGATATCGCATGATAAATATTTACATTGTGTAAAACCTACTTAGATAATATTAAAACTAAAAGACACACTATACAAAGTTATTTAAGCACATTAAAACAAAATTTAAATAAAAATAATAGTTTGGCCATCTCATGAAATAAAACTTTTTAGGTCGGCAATCAACGTGTTAACCCATACGCCGCTACACGCATTCATGTATGTTCAAATAAACTGTGCCCCCGGCTGTACGCGCATACAGTCTGATATTTAATAGTAGATGCAAAATGAGAGCCCCGCAATCATTTAAAATGGTATCACTAAGATGGCTCAAAGAAAAATGATTGTAATTTTAAAAAAGCACAATGGTCCAAGTGAATATATTTTACTTTAACCAAACGGTGTTTAGATATTAGTGGTACGTTTTGAAAGAAGATGATTCGCCATCATATTCTAAGACAATTTTATGTTTAAACTTTTTTCATTATTTAACGCTTTGCAAGGAAGATACCTAATTACATATATGGAAAGGCGATTTTTTTAGAATTTCTGAAATTTATGTATCGAACTAACCATGTGTTAGATGTTAGATAATTAAAAAACAAAATCAATTTATAAATTTAAAAAAAAAAGGTAAAGAAATTAATTATGATGTTTTGAGTTGTTTCTTTAGAACAAACTGTCAAATGCGAATATTTGAAAACATTTGAATGTGAAAAACATATTTCAAAGACAAAGTGAGTAGCTTTGTGTTGACATAATAATTACATTTTGTAGTTCCAAAGTAATAAATACCTACAATTAAATGCCAACCTATACATGTATGTTTTCTTTTTCATAGACACAAAAAGTGCAGTGCACACCCATAATCCTATATGCATCTGAAAAGCATTCAAAAGATTAAATAAATAGGTAATTAAAATATTTATATGTACTCATCTTATGCTATCATTCCAGATTTCGATGTCTCGTAGCGAACCATTACTCACGTGATGATAGAAAATTAAGTGAAAGCAACGATTTGGAGAGAGAGAAGCTGCGTGACGGGCAGAAGCTCTATTCCTCATCTTCCATCAACGGAAATGAGAAATCCAATGATGATTCATCAGGTAACTAATATTTTATACTTAACGACAGTTATCTCATTTCTGAATTAAAATAACCAAGTTGTTCCAGACACTTGGGGTCCGGTACATAGACTGTCGTTGTAGTAGCCGTGATGTCCAGGGCATCGGGTTCATCGGAGGCAGAGGTCCAAGGGGAAGCGAAGTCAAAGGCAGTTGTAGGTCCAAGTAGAAGAGGTAGTGTTGGGTCGAGTGAAGAAGGGAGGGTGCCTTGGTACGGACGGTGCGCCCGTATTTATACCTCCTTGGCGCTGAGCTGGACGAGACTTTGCTTAGTTTGCACGGTGTCCCTAACTTGCCTGAGGCGAGGGTTTTGTGAGCTCGTGGCCTGTGCTGTGTAATTATCAGCAAATCGTTATCTTTACATGATATTGGCCGTTTCATCTTCTTCCTCTACCCAAACTGCCTCCCTCTAGCATCTTTATTTATTTTGCCATTGAGCATACAAGAAAAAATATAGGGTCTCAGGCCTAGTTACAATCAGAGAATTCTTACGTATAATTCTTATATCAAAACATATCTTTATATTTTATTAACTTTTAATACTAAGGGTACTCCGGCCTGTCTTCCTGTGTTATTTATTGTTTTATTTTGTCAGCCGAACTCCGTTAAACTTAACCTAAAAATTTTATAAATTAGTTATCCTAATGGCTCGTCCTGTGCCCTCGGCCAATCAGGGCCTTACCAGGCGAGGGGAAATAAGGACCGGGGTCAACGTCTAGTAGGGCCTCGTAAATATTGAGCGGAGGGGTATCTGTTGACCATTTCACATTAGTGTTCCGGTTGAGTCATAACATTTAGAGAGCTGGTGGTGAGAGGAGTGTGGGAATTTTCACATGACCCGTCTTGTATACAAGTGGACTGTGTTTTTTATTATTATTATTATTTCACTTCACAGCTGTTTTGCCTCTTGAAAAACATTATTTAACTGTCCTAGATTCAATACAAATATATTACTTTTGATTAACTTTCATAATACAATGTGATATTTATTTTCTTACTAAATTATATAAAATAATTTGGTGTTCTACAAATTAAACAAACAACGTAAATAATATCAAAACTTAATACAAGTTAACTAAATATTTCCAAATACTAATAAATATAAATTATAATACCTCCAGCTCCTGACACTCGATAGCAACATGCTACACTAACGCCTCTAGTGGCCCAAGCTATAGCGCTTCCAGACCGTATTGCTATTATAATAAATATTTTATTCTCTCTCTGAACAATTTAGACAGTACGCAATCAGCTAGGCTTTAAATGTTAATATAATCCTAATAGCCTCTTAAAATATATTTACATTAGAAAAAAATAAGTAAAATCATATGTAGGTTACCTTAAATTTCTATTAAAATGTATGGATAAACCGAATTTCACCAACTTGTGACGCTAGGGGCACTGGTGTAGCATGTTTCCATCTCTATGTATGGTAAATGTCAGGAGCTGTGCCTATTTTTATATTTCTACAGTATAGGGGACTATAATATAAATCAGAAATGCAACTTACTATTTTTACATATTTTAATAACCTTTCTTATAAAACACCAGATAAGAAGCTCCCTATGGTCCTGCCACTGAGACCTGCGTTGTAACCTTGCTCTCATTTTTTTATAAGTTTGAGGGAAAGGTTTCTACAGAGCTATCGATTTTATGCTTATATTTCTTTCTGCATACATTTCTTACACTTAATCTAATTAAAAAGATTGTTCAAATCTGCTACAGCAATCTAATCATGATTGAATATTTAAATAATTCATCTGAAATTATTGTTTTGTGATTGATTAAAAAATTTACAAACATTTTCCTTTCCAGAGCTATACGAGATCAGTCCATATGCCACGTTCGGGGAGGTGACATCGGGGCGCGCGGGGGCCAGAGGCTCTGGGGGCGAGCATGCGCTGCACTTCCGCACTTTTGGGGCTCTGGACAACAATGACTCAGCAGCAGGGCCCGCCCGCCTGCCCAGCACGCAGCACAGAAAACACCGCCGCTTGCACAGATGTGATACTTTTGAATATGGTAGATGTCCGTCACCTCATCTTCACCCCATTCTGTATCATTATTTTTTATAAATATAGTGAAACCCTTTTATAATGTTCCCGTGTAAGAAGTTTTCATGTTTAAAAAGTAAAAATTTTCCGGTCCCTCAAATACTGAAATTAAAAACTAGCTACATAAGAATTTTTTTTCCTGCCCTTTTGCAAACCATATAAGAGAGTTTCACTGTACGGATAAACCGCTGAGAGCTTTGTTCTCAATCTTTATATAAATGATGCATGTGTCAGGAAGCAAGATTCGTTGCATTTGCAGAAACTCTATCCTAACCTCACTTTCTGATGCATGCAAAATTTGTACGAAAGAGGGAGAGATAACAACAGAGCTATCACCGGTACACCTTTAGCACACTGTCATATTCTATCTCTTGCTCTTCTAAGGATATATTGTATGAAAAAATGGCTTTTTAGATGCACTGTGTATGTAAGAGCTTTATTTATATAGTTCCGTTTTTGTGGACAAAATTTTCAACATAATAGCGAACATTGTCCTTACGCTTCGGAGCGAAGATCTCACCATGCACCGTTCCAATACGTCCACTGAAACGTATGTGTAAAGGCAACCGACTGCAGTCCGAATGTTCAGATTTCCCGTCAGTCCTATTGGTATGTTTTGTCAGCGATCTGCGTGCTATGCCCTTACGCATAGGCATTTAAGTGATTCGTTTTTTTTTTTTATGTCTTTTCACTGACTGTTTATGGAAAATTAAAACCAAAGAATTAAATAAGTACCTTCCATTATACGAATACAAACTTAAAAAATCAGGCATGTGACAAGCTTGCGGAGTTTTGTGAAGGAATTTATAATAATAATATTTGGATGATTTTTGCAAAAAAAAATCTCAAGGGCGCTGTACAAATAAATATATTTGTACGTATATAATTTTTTTTTTCCATGATTCTGTCCTACTGCTACCTAATGATAATCTATTATAACAACTTATAACTTAAGGCTCACAGATTGCATCCACCCGGTCATCGGTTAATAACATATAAAACTATATGTACAAACTATAATATATTATGTACGGCAGTGGTCCCCAACCCATGGGCCGCGTCGCCTGCTTAAAAATCAAAATAATTTTTTGAAAAAAATCGTCAATTATATAGCTTAAAATAATTATCAAATGGTACCGGGCCGCGCAAGGGCCTGCTTAAAAAATTGTCAACAAACCAGGTGAATCTAGCATGCATGCGAAAGAAGAAGATCACATGCTGGATATTGCAAATGACAGCAGCCTTAAAACTATGTCCGAGACAACAACTCTGCCGGTGTTCCGGATTAAAGTCATGGCGGAATACCCTGAGAATGCCACCACAGCACTTAAACTCCTATTGTGTCTCCCCCCCCCGGCGGGCCGCGGTAAAATTATCAAACGTTGACCGGTCCGCGGTGACACTAAGGTTGGGGACCACTGATGTACGGTATAGAGATTTGATCAGAATTTATCTTCCAAAATGTGATTCGTCACGTAATAAGAAACAGATCGAAGTGAAAAGCTTCAAATATGTAATATCCAATAAGATATAAACGGTTACAATTTTCCATGCGGACCCTGATTTTTTGGCAAAAAAACAATAGTTCCTTAGCATTTACTTCATAAATTTGTACGTTTCTGGAATTAGTATACTTAATTCTGATGCAGAAATACCGGTACTAAATTTCAAATATTCAAATGAAATGGCAAGTCAGCTGTAACACGGTCCTGCGCTGAGATGCATATTCTCGTATTAGTCAATTTTTTAACAAAACATTCCAAGTAAACTAACTAAAATTTCACTGTTCATATAAGTATTTTTATAATCTTCCAGGTAGTTATGATGTAATTCTATTGGCAAATGCTCATTGCAATGCCTATCTTATGATATCTATGGTCAAAACTATAGCAAAACTTTTAAACGCATCAGACCGCACTACAATCTGATCTCTGAGAAATCTCTTTACATGTACAATTCTGCGCAGAGGTCAGTCGATTATCGTATCGGTCCGCCTACGGAAGTGTGGTGACTTTTAACCCAAATTAGCGTAATGTTTCGGCCGGCAGGCCAATGTGTCAATGTGAACAGTTTTGCAATTAAATGCGATGAATTATTTTTTATCATAAATATAAACTAATCCACTACCGAAAACAATAAAAGTAAATATCCTCATATATATGGTACTAGTAATAAAAAATATTAAAAGGCATTGTGACAAAGTGGCGTCTCTCATCCAATGTGTGGGTGAGATGCCAGACCTTGGAGGTGATATATCAGAGGGCTTATTTTTCTTTATGATAATTTTTTTGCAGAAATTTTCCCTCCCAAAGTTGCTGCAGTTTCGGAGGTACATGGTGTACATCTTGTAGAGTCATTTTAGGGAAAAATACGATGGAAATTAGCATATCCAGCTTTTATTCAGTCTATTTTTTCTTGCTAAATAATTTTACCAACATTTAACGCACACGTTGCAATTCTCCTCAATGGGCCCCGAAGAATCCGTTTATCGGTATGGTTGTTTCATGCATAATTTTTTCAGGGGATGGCAATGTTTATATGATTTGCTTTCATTTAACAATTGCTTTTGGCAGTGTTATAATTGGATTCGCATTCTCAAGTATTTTTAATGAAATTTCTTCCTCCGTTACAATTGTAAGCGCAGATCTAGATTCGGCACATGTTGATGGAGAAATTTCAGACAATTATAGCTTCATTAGGAAAATCTGGTGGAATATCCATAGTGGAGTCATCTTGCTAAGGTTTGTATAAGAATTCCATATTTTAAATACGTTTCGTGCTTTGATATTGTCCATTTGGAAACTCTTTCGATAGCCACCATCAGATTTTCATTAGTCCATTCTCCCCTGATAACGTTGTTTCTTTGAATATACTTCGTCGACATCTTAAAATAAATTAAAAATAGTAATTTTGGACAATAAAAACATATCTTGTTCAGTGTGGTATCTCTCCCCATATTGTATAAGAAATTCAATCACAAAATAAGACCACACAAAAATCTAAATAATTTTTAGTCATGTTAAAAATAAACTATATTAAAAGTAAAAATGGTTATTTACTTCATTATGTCTCCGCTGCGCTTGTAATCAGCACCAGTATATCAATGAAATAAATCATTGGTATTGTTTTTCATGTGAAATTTTCATCAGCACTTTGCGGACGTCATAAACGCCATCACAGCCGGTGTAGGCATTGACTTATTTCGTTAATCTCCGAACCCTCTATCGAACGGTTTTAGAAAAATCATCATATTATCTCCACCACATTCAAAGTTATTATGGGTGTGGCGTGTCTCCTGGATTTACCCTAATTGAAATCGTTTGATGTTTATTACCCTAAGCTCATCAAACACCCCTATTATGTACTTAATTTTTTTCCATGCATGTAAGATAATCTTATTCATTTTGTTCCTTGTCATAAAAAAAGATTTTGTTGTTTTTCAGTGTGATGCCTAAATATCAACCGTGTTCAAAGCCATAATTTTCACAAGACATCCAAATCATCTTTGCCATTATTTTTAGGGAACAGGAATGGTCAACATCGTTTATTACTATATCGAATTCAGTCTTCATTTGCGAAGAATTAATTTGAAACCCTTTATATTCGGCTATGTACATCACTATATATAAGGTTAAATTATAGATTCTAGACGCAACTTTAAAATACATATTTCGCTTCTTTAATAATCAAAGCTGGATATCAGAAAATTGACATTACGAAAGAAAGTCTATTTTCACAGCATTTCGTCATGCTTTCGTGTAGTTTGGACTTTTGAATTCAAAGAATTATGTTATAACTCACTGCCTTAACCTTAAAGCACGCTTTCACGTAGGTACTCACATGATTCGAGCTTTTGAACTTGAAAAAATACAAAATAAAAGTTCACTCTCAGCATAAGTTTAAGCACACGTACACCGGTACAGGGTGAGGAGAAAGTGATGTCCCAATTATTTCCAGGCCATTAGGCATCGCTGAGCCCAACTTATCATCAGGCCCCGGGGCTCAGAATTACTATATATTTTTTCATTCTGTACCTTCGGAATACAGAAAAGGTTTCCCCGTGAGATTTCATACAACAATATCCTATAGGTACTTACAGCCTATTGCGTGTACCAACACCACACAGTGTCTAGTTCGTACGTGGAGATATTTTACAAGGTTGCAAAGTGTTTGAAAGCTTAAGGTGGCTACAAAAAGTTACCAATCCTTTAGATCAGGCATGGATAACCTTTGTCTTGTGTAACTCATACAGACCCATATACAAAAAAAAAACCTTTTTTTCAATGATTCTGGCTATTATCCTTCAGAAGTGTTCTTTGGAAGGCGAATTTGCACATTTATATTATTTGCATGAACAAATTTCCAAATAATCTAGGAAATTGCAGTCAAGTTCAGACTTTTAGATAAAATAAATTCTCAGAAATGGTCGGAAGCGTACGTGTGGGAGACACTATTGTCATGTATTATTATCTAGAAACCATTTAAAAAATCCTTTTATATATATTTTTTTTAATCCATATATATCATAGGTTCTCAACGTAGGTGATAACGCCCCCTTGTGGGCGTTTGAGACTTTCGGGGGGGCAGTAGAAGACCCAGAGAAAATTAGGGGGTGTTGAGATGGCACAGTGAGGGTGTGGGCAGGTAAAAAAAATATAGTCTATAAAAGCCAAAAAAAACACGCTAATCACCTACCAATAAAGTAAAGTAAACTTTAATATTGGTTAATTTTCGTTATTGCATGTATTGTAATAATTTTTATCACATGTGCGAAAATTCACATATTTCGGTAGTTCGGGAAGTGAAAGAAAATAGAACTGAAAAATTCCATTACATTCAGATCTACATTAAATTTGATGAAATATTTTATTTTTTGATTTGAATAAAAAAAATTTGAAACTTCTGATTTCACGTGAAATGTCTCATATATAAAATACAGGTGAAGTTAATAAAAGCCTGTCAATAAAAAATACCAAAAAAATATGTTTGTAGTAATTAAGCTATTCTCATTGAAACATTCTTCTTTAACTCAGAAATAGGATAGGAGTCATATCCTATCTTACGACTATATTATATTACAGTGTAATTTAACATTTAAATATAATCGTGGCAATAGCTCTTTCAGATTCGCGACAAAATATTCTCAAAGTGGCAGTGGGCAAAATAAGGTTAAGGACCTATGATATGTATTATATACCCTTATACCACCACTGTATTTTGAATATCAACTGCTTATAGCAGTCTGTGTATTCCCAGCCTTACAAAAAGCCAAAAGCATGCACAATAAATCAATTAGATGTTTCATTTCCAACACTTGTCTAAATGCATAATGTTCTTTAACTCTTCCAGACGAGTCAACACTCTCCAAAGCTATGACAGTGGAGATGCGTGGGGGCCAGTACGGGGTAGGCGCAGGCCCACGCTCTGTTAGGGGCTCCGGGGTGCCAGGGGGCATCAGTGTGGGCAGAGGTGCCTCGGCAGCCGGAGCCGGCTGGGACAGAAGATCCAAGCACAGGGACCCCCCTACCACCGACTCAGAGGATAATAGTGATAGCCCTGGAAATACAACCACCAAAGGTGATAATAATGATAATTTAACCCTTGCTTATAATTTTTTAATATTATTTTAAGATCTCTTCATACTTGTAACAAGTGAAATATTTTTATGTTGTAGAACTTTATAAAAACAAACACCGCTTATTGATCGGGTAAAGAGACAAAGTATCTATAAAAATTAATAATGTTTTTAACTCATTTGGTATCTGCAACGTGGATCCAACTTTTGTCCTGTAGATATTTATTTTTGATAATCGTAAGATATCTTTTAATATAAATTAATTTATTGCATAGCTCGAAGAAAATTAAATTGAAGTGTTTCATCGAATGCTTGGTACAACTTTTGCAGGTTCGCGTTGCGTATCTCCTTCCAGCACCGGGGAGAGGAGCTACACCCCTGGTCGCGTGGCTCGATGCAGCAGGTAGACTCAGGTAGCTCTCCCCCTAACGCCACCCCCCCACTGGCACCCCACACCCCCCACACCGTAGATTGATACTGTAACTAGTCAGTTGTACACGCTTTAGGCACATTATGTTGATGATACCATATTTGTCTACCTCCAGCACTGAGAGGAGCTACACCCCTGGCCGAGAGACTGAGATAATCCAAACCATATCACCCTCTCGTTAGATCGTTGCTTTAACTAGTCGGTTATACACGCTTTAGGCACATTATGTTGATGATCCCATATTTAATTATCTACAGTTCTGAAAGGAGCTACACCCCTGGCCGGGAGACCAAACCATATCACCTCCCTTGTTAGATTATTGCTGTAACTATATAGTCAGTTATACACGCTTTAGGCATGTTTTGTTGATGATCCCAAGTTTGTCTCCCTCCAGCACCAGGGAGAAGAGCTACACCCCTTGCTGGGATACCAAGAGAGCTCTCCCCTCAGCACCTTGATACAAAGTATTTTACCCCCCGTTGTGCATTAGGCACACAATAGACCATACACTAAGAATATTTTGTTTTAAAGTAAGTACATTATGTGCATAATATTATTCAATTGTTGGATGAAAATGTTTATTATTTTTGTAAGCTTTGCACAATAGTCTGCCAAAATCATGTAACTGTGTATGTTTCTTTTTTGTTGCACAATGTTGGTTGTAAATTATAATCAAGGAAAAATATTTTTCTTATCAAATTGTGCTTTCTAGCATTTTGCTTCAGAGTTTCTGCAGTGACATTAGTTTTTTTTTCGCCCGCCTTGCTATGGATGTAGCAATGGGTCATGACTCATTTTGTTAAGAGCGAAAGTTACGGTACCAGCTCAATATTTTCTTACGAATCAAAAGTATGACTCAAAAGTACGACTCAAAAGTATGACTCAATTTGATGACGGCTCATTAACGGCACATGCTAACAGCCGCCCAGTTCATACGACTTCCAGCATATACAGCTCCCATCTCCCAGTGTGTAGGCGCCAGGTGCTGTTCACATTCTGTACAGTGCCTGCACACGTGTAAATGCGGTAATTATTCTTATCTCTATACACGAATGTGTGAACCCTCGAAAACAAATGCTTTAAGATGCATTATGGTGCCAAATATTAAAGTCCCACGGTCGTGGGCATAATTTAGCCTTGTAGAAGTTAGACACGAATACAATGATTTTATATAAACAAATTAGAACAAAGGACCTCATTTAAAGATGCGTCATCGTAGAAAAGCGTAAGAATACTAAGGAACATTTGTGACATGTTTATCTTTTTAAATAAATAAACAATCTTTCTTAAGTGGTTCCAAGGTTTACCAAAAGGAGTCACAGTTCAATTGAGCCGTGGTACGGTTTACCAGGAGTCGTACGCTCACTGCTTATCAAAATGTGCCGTCACGAATGAATGGCTCGTTCATGAATAACTCATCGCTGTATGGATATCCCCCTGTTATGGTTGTTAATTCCAGCCATATGGTATTTTATAACACATCTAAATCTATGATCGATAGGGCTTCACTATTTACTCTCTATTTTGACATTCATTGAACTAATCTGGCCCAGTTTGCAAGTGAATTAAATTTTAATACTGTATTGCTTTTCAATTAATTTATTGCAGTTCTGGGAATTAAAGGTAAGTTCCAAACGTAACAATTTTTTTTAAATTTATTTACAGCCTAATTCCTATTACATAAAGTGTCAGTTCCAATTACTTTTGTATACATTTTAACAACAGTCCCTGCAAGAAAAACATAAAGCAGAACCTGTACGGGATCATTAATATTATCAATACTTTTAGAAAAATGTATTGATGAATATTTTAATATCCATCAATAATATTGTCAATTAATATACCGCTTACTTATTAGATTCTCTTATGCACCGGTTCAGAGTTGGTATGGTTAAGCTGGCCCTAAGTCCGGTTTAAAGACGTTTTAACCATACCTATGGCGTGGTAATAAGTCAAGTTTTTCACTAATCGGACCTTACGCGCCGCATAATATTTACCCCACAATGTTTGCAGTATTGTGGACTGTGGGAAATTAAATTTCTTAACTTAATTTTATTATTATTTATATCAATAATTCATACTAACTATGTATTGGGTCATATTGATTTTGCTTACTTTTTAACTCCTAAAATGTGGATTTCGACCCGTAGTGGATGAGTGGACAAATGCGTCTTGTTCCCACCCAGGTGTCGAGGTTCAATTCTATTGCTAGCTAGTCCTCCTCAACCACTCAATGACGGCCTCCGTGGTTGAGTGGTTTCGATCCTCGGCTACTAATCCGGAGGTTGCGGGTTCAAACCCCGACATGCACAAGTTAATCTGATTTGATTAATTTGTGTCATTTCACAATTTATTCATTTAAAATAATATATAATATTTTTGCAGCACATTCCAGAATGGTAGATACTTTCAGTATCACCCTAGTGAAAGACCACAATTTCGAATTGAAACGTTTGAAATGCTTTAGCCATGTTTGGTGACCAGATCTGATAAGTCAGGTACTTCACCTTCCTCTCTTTTCCCTCCCCATTCATTACCTTCAGCCTCACAACATATGCCAATTGGGGATGCCGTAGGTCTCACTGGCTCCAGACGGTTAGGAGCAGTTGGGACTCTTGTGGGGTACTTACATAAAAAAAAAATGTTTTCCGCTTTATAATGGATGCTAGTGGGAGGAATAAAAATATTAGGTTACAGTAGAACCCTGTTAATTCCAACACCGATAATTCTAAACAACACGTCATTTGTAATTTTTGTCAAAAAATAGTCCCCAGAAAAAAAAACATGTATGAAAATTTGTCCACGTAATTCGAAAAAATTCGTATTGTGCGAAAATATATCGTATAATTTTGTAAATCTGAATCTGACAGTTGTCCTCGTAATTCGAAAAAATTTGTTTTGTGAAAATATATCGTATAATTTTGTAAATCTGAATCTGACAGTTGTCCGCGTAATTCGAAAAAATTCGTTTTGTGTGAAAATATATAGTATATTTTGTAAATCTGAATCTGACAGTTGTCCGCGTAATTCGAAAAAATTCGTTTTGTATGAAAATATATCGTATAATTTTGTAAATCTGAATCTGACAGTTGTCCTCGTAATTCGAAAAAATTTGTTTTGTGAAAATATATCGTATAATTTTGTAAATCTGAATCTGACAGTTGTCCGCGTAATTCGAAAAAATTCGTTTTGTGTGAAAATATATAGTATATTTTGTAAATCTGAATCTGACAGTTGTCCGCGTAATTCGAAAAAATTCGTTTTGTTCGAAAATATATCGTATAATTTTGTAAATCTGAATCTGACAGATAAACCATGGAGATAAAACGCCGTAAAATTTCAATTTACGTGGGTTATACATCATCCTAATTCGTATAATTTATTAAGTAATTTTTAATCTCATATGTCAGCTGCGTCAGTAATCGGCCTTGATTTTTCGATTTTTTACGAATTTCCATGGAATATCTGAATTTGAAGGCTCGGCTGCAACGTTAATCGGCCGCCATATTTCGATTTCCACTGAAATATGACATATTTTTAAGAATTTACTTTGAGTATTTGAATTTGAAGGGCCTACCACCATTGTAATCGGCCTAAAATTGATTTTACATTTAAATTTGAAAGGGGTGGCCGTGGAACTCGACTTGTGTATGTAGTTTTTTTCCTTCAAAATTGGATTTACGTGGGAATTCATTATGTAATTCAATAATTAGTTTTTGAGGTCTGGATTTCAAATTATCGCGGTTCTACTGTATTCATAACCTGGAAATGTTTATTTTTCTTAAGTTAAAATATGATGTGCATTTACATTTACGATAGTAAGTAGTTTATTTATATCTGACTCCTTAACTACCTTTTTGTCATTTTATTTCAACAGTTCCAACGTGAATTGTTTATAATTCCTAATAAGTTTTCTGCCTTCATTAGTTTTAGCGAACATGTTTCACAACACCGTTTTAAACCTGTTTCAGTGGAATATACCTGAATGGCGGTGGCGGAGGCTGTGTGGAGCTGGGCTCTAGTGGACTGTCGTCTCCTCAACCAAACCGTGAATCCATCTCCAACATCGCCGTCCCACCCGATATTACCATCCTCATTGATAAGTGAGCTAATTGCCTGCTTCATATTTGCCCTTGATATTGAATTTATCGGGTCACAGAGTTTTAGTTACCAACTTACTCGTTATTGATTATGAACAAAAAAATCATTCATGCTTTATAAGTTTCAGCATTGTCTAAGTTCATTCATTAAAATGTCGAGAGATGTAAGACTTTTGTTACTAAATTTAAGGTAGGTGATATGATCAAACTCAGGCCGCGACAATAGTGGACTTTTCGCATACGCTGTGGAGCGCCACTCCAGACCCTGCGCTGAAATGTTCCACAAAAAACTGCACTGTAAACAGTTATCTGGACTTTATTTTACTGCGCACACTTCTAAGCGCACGTTTGGGAAACCAAATGGTTTTCCACCATTTTGCCATTATTAATCAACCATTATTTTATTTGAAAAACTTTGTTTTTATATTTTTCCAGATATAATCAGAAGAAAGAGCAGGAAAGAAGAGAGTGTACTATTCATGTATAGATTTTTCCATTGTTGATAAAAATATGTATTTATTAAGCCTATTAAATCTATCAATATAAGGATGACTGTACAATTAAATGAAAATGAAACATATCAGAATAGACTGGTAAATGATATTTAAAATTATTATTACATATATTTATTAATTATAGTAAATTTCATATTTTAATTTTACTGTTGTTAAAATATACACACTGTGGATTATGATAATATTATGTATCAAATTGAACTCTAATAAAAAATGTGTATAAAATTCTTGTCTCGGTTATTTTTTTACCCATTCTAAAACTGTTTTAACCTGATAAATGTTTTCAAGTATCCTTCAAACATTTTTTTATTTTTATATGGTTTAAGTTGTTTTTTTATTCAATACATACATACTAATTTTATTTCTTCGGTAAATCTTCCTATAATTCCCCTTTTCTCAAAACGATTTTAATTTTTTCGGTAATTTTGTAACTTCTAATACACTATTAAGTACCTATTTTATCAAGTGGTGTGCATTCCATAAAGGTTAAAAAGCTGCGCCTACCCTATGAAAAAAACGAACCATAGAAATATAATGGAAAAAAAAGCTACGAATTTATGATGAAAATATTTTTTTTCCATGAATTTGGTAAGGAACTTCTCATCAGTTGGCCACAACACAACTATCAGCAGAAGATGATAATAAAATGGCAAAATATTCTATGCACAATTCATACCCCAATATGAAAAATTACACACAGCCTACCTTTGATCATAGAGCAATGCACGTCACTATTATTTATACGTTATGTTAATTTATATGCCTGCGATATGCGCTATACTGCGGCACATGGGATATGCCCATTTATATAACTTCACAGGAGATCCGAAAAACCGTTTTAGAATTGAATTTATAATCAGCTTTAGTGAAATCTGCCAAAGGCATACAGCAGTATGTAATACAAATATCAACAATATGTGCACAGTGATTGGTAAATATTTCAAGTTGGGACTCAGTTGAAAAATTCATAAAAATAAATAAATAATATTTGCATATGCGGAAAAACAAAATAATGCACTTATTTTTTTACTTTATTTATATAAAATCGTATGAATATTGAAGGAGAATTGACGCTATCTTTAATATTGTTATTATTGTACAGGACAGGTTCTGTAAATGCCACAACCAAACCTGCCGCACGTTTCGAAGATGTTGCGGGGCTGGCTACTTCGATGCCTCGGAGAAGGGAAGGAGGGACAGGAGAAGGGGGGGGGCCTCGAGAAAGGCGATCGATTTTGCATTAAAGTAGGAGAGGGCCAGGGGGTGAAGAGAAAAAGTCCAAGTCGGAAAGCGGAAGGGTCGGTCTAGTGGTGAGCTCTGATTTTTGAATTTAGCGTTTTTTTCTCGTACTCAGTTGCGATACCATTAAGATCTGTATACTACATCCGCGGAAATCGTCGAAAACAATATACATTTACTAGTTTTACAGCCAGGTAAGCGGTAGGATTGGCGGGGTTCGGGGAAATGTCCCGTTATCGGTCAGTGGCGACTCGTCGGGTTAGGCACGAGAAAACGTCACTCAGTGGCGTAGAAACGAAGACGAGAAGTGCTCGCGCTTGCACGTTATCTTCTTCTTTATCTCTACGCCAGGAAATTTTGCTTCATCGCGCCTAGTGTGGCGCCACGTGACCTTAACGGTTACTTTAAAATTAAACATCTTAATACTAAATTTGCCTAAAATTAATACATAAATTAACTACGTCCGGTACATTTCTGATATGACATTTGTCAGAAGTGCCAACTGCAAATGGATATTTAAAATATAGGTTGTTAGGTTCTTAGTTTGGGTTTTTCAAAGCTGAGAGTAGAACGCTATGATTTGGTAAAATATGCTGATATTGTTATGCAATATGATAAATATAATATTTTTACAAAATCCTTTTTTTTTCATTTCATTTACTTTAGCCTATTATTCACCAAATACAAACAGATAATCGCATTATTTTGTGGCCATTCATGTGTGTTTTTTTATTTGTTTTTTTTTTTGTGTTAGTATTTAAAAAAAATAAACATATTGCCTTAAGACGATTGTATATTTACAAAAAATGTATAAAGATTATTTTTATTGTTTTCTCGTGGATTATTTGTGAGAACATTTGATTGGAAAAACAAAATCTTTTAATGTCAATCAAACGCATATATTTTTCTCCAAATAAAGGTATTTTTTATATAATTACAACTGACTCTGTTTTGTCACTAGGTCACTTAATAGCAAAAAAAAAATCGCTTTCATCACTCCGTAGGGTGGCGCCAATGGTTCATTTACAGTCGATTTCAGAATTATATTCTTACCAAGTTTTTTTACCTTTGGATTATGTTTGTTTTTTTACAACAGAGGGTATTTGATGGCCTCCATGATCGAGGGGTAAGGCTCGTGCTACGAATCCAAAGGTCGCGGGTTCAAATCACGGCGTGCGCAAGTAAATTTTATTTAATTAATTTGTGTTGTTTCACAATTAATTAATTTAAAAATAATATATATTATATTTGCGCACGTTCCAGAGTGGAAGATACTCTCAGTATCGCTCTAGTGAAAGACCACCATTCAGAATTGAAGCGTTGCTTGAAATGGCTTTTAGCCGTGTTTGGTGACCAGATCTGAATAGTCAGGTACTTCCCCACCTTCCTCTTCCTCTTTTCCTTCCCTCCTCAATACCTTAAGCCTCACAACGTTCCCCAATAGGGGATGCCATATTCTCACTTGCTCCAGACGGTTGGGAGCAGTTGAGACTCTTGTGCGGTATTCATGAAAAAAAATAAATTAATATTAATGTGCAAGCATTTTTAAACCTTTTTCAAAACATTCCCTCGCAGATATACTCGTTAATCCCTTGGAATGATTTTTATGAGGGTATGTTTTTGTAACTGTGGGTACCTATCAATAATTTAGATGTAGTAGATTGCATGTAAATATGAAGTATCTTCATTTTAAACGATGTCTTATTGAAATATGGTTGTTGAAGTTTCTTCTGGGCTGGAGCTTCCAAATACTTGATAAACCTGCTTTATTCTGCACAAAGGAGGGTGGTTTGTCTGATTGATATTGGAATCTGCGGGATGACATGACTGAGTGGAAAATTTGTAAACATTATATATCGGCTTTACGAGAATGGGTCGTTTTTCTGACTCGTTTTTTTGAAGTCGGCTCATATGTGAATCAGCTACAGGCATTTGTCTTTCCTCTTTCATTTAATCTATGCCTCTTCAAGCCGCATTAACAAATCCCTTTCTACAGACCCTTACTAAACGTTGCACAAGCGTAATGTTATCGTTATGAATATAAGAAAGCGACGCTTAAAAAAAAAAAAAAGTTACATCTCACAAGAACGTCCCTGTCTGTACGGTGTAAAGATAGGCGGCTATATCACAACCCGGTTGGGCAGCGTTGTGAGGTGGGTACCGGTAGGGGCTGTAGGAAGTGATTCATTAATGCGGCTTGAAGAGGCACAGATTAAATGAAAGAGGAAAGACAAATGCCGGGAATGTTGAGTGAATAAATGAGGAAAGGCCATGGGAATGGATGAATGAGGAAAAGAGTGTAAGGAGAATATATGAGGTGAATGTGAATGGTAGAAAAAATTTGGGACGCCTGATACATGGCACGATCGAATGAATACTTTAGTCAAGCCATATCAAGAGCCTGAATAACAGAAGAGTATGTATGAATGTGAATAAAGCAAGGAGTGTGTGCCAAGATCGAGTTGTTTGGTGGTTCATCCTCTCTGCCTACCCCTGAGAGGAAACAGTATATACCTATAGAATATTTAAATCAGTCACGGAGGTCATATTGTATTGGATGAAATGTATAATAATAAATTGGATAAAATGCATAACGCCATCTTTGTGTAAAATCACCTCAAGAGCCCTGTATTATAATAATGTGAAAATAATATTTTTATTTATTTAGATTTTCTGTCACATCTCATGTCTTTTTTGATTTCTTTCTCAATATCAAAATCACAATTAATTATTTGTGGGTATTCGGCCAAAAGATACAATAATAGAAGAGTTTTACCTTACAATAAAATTTATATTATGTACATAGCTTTATTTAAAATCTATAAAGAGAGATAAACATTACCATTTTGCTGCCAAATCCACGTTTCTTGCCAATCTTCTTATGTAATTATCGATTTAAATATCCCACCAAATTATTTGTGGGTATTCAGCTAAAAGGTAAAATAATATATGTATTTATAATTTCTTCAAACAATTGGTTATTTCAGTATTACTCCTGATGAAGAAAGCATCGCTTTCTAAACATGTAGATATCTTTATATTAATAAAGTGGTGAATACAAAGTATATTATTTAATTAATTTATTAATAATATGTTTATTTTGTTATGTAACAATTTTTGGTCTGGCCTGTATTTGATTTTTGGTAAAATACTTTTAGAGAAATATTGTTTTTTTTTTTACATTAACTCGGAGACCTCTTTCTCACACAGGAGACCGTGTGGAAAATGTTTTCCCTTACGGCCTATGTCATATTTGGGGTTGTGTGGAGGATCTTTTTAAGGAAAGGTAGGCGGGGAAATTCTGAGAAGGAAAAAGTACTGTCAAAAACCAACCAGCAAGAAATCGGCGCGGACATGACTGAATTGCAATATGTAAACAAATACTAATTTATTACCGTCTGTAAAGTAGTATGCTGCATTTTCTACACCCAAGTGTAGACCATAAATAATATGTATGTTCAAATTTGATAGTTTTTAATGAACTGAATGTATGACGTGAAATTAAATAGTAGAAGCAGTATGGGAAGCCCGATGTAGACATGGCACGATCAAGTGAATCAAATTACTAAGTAAATGTCAAATGTTAAGTATCAATAAAACCTACTTATAATATGTTGTATTGAAATAAATTGGTAAAAATTAGAGATTTCTTACAATGAAACTGAATATACTCAGTTTTGTAAGACTTGAGAAAAAATACAGGGCCTCAGTTCGGGTAAAGCATCCAGTGAGACCCACGTTATCAAAAAATGTTTAAATATATATATAGATATATATGTTATGGTTGAGATTTTTACGGTTGCAAGATATAGAATAATTTTCTCAGTTTACCCGTGTAATGTAGTCCTTGTACATGTGTTTATTATGAATAATAAAAACAAAGCTGTGTAGGTAGAAACAAAGGCGGGATACCGCTGTGCTTAGAAGTAATCTTAGAAGTAGAGTAAGCTTAGAAGAATAATTTACAGTCGGATGGATAAACTTTAGTTAGTGACACTTTCGTTCTCACGGTTTCATATTATTTGCATTATCACATTTGAGAACGAAAGTGTCACTAACTAAAGTTTATCCATCCGACTGCAAATTGCTTCTAAGCACAGCGGTATCCCGCCTTTGTTTCTACCTACACAGCTTTGTTTTTATTATTCATAATAAACACATGTACAAGGACTACATTACACGGGTAAACTGAGAAAATTATTCTATATCTTGCAAATACAGATAACATTATACCTCTATGATTAATAATGGTTTGAATTACTGCCATCTCGTTATTGAATGTCTTAACTTCATATCACGGTATTCTTTAAAAATTATTATTTTGATGTTGAATTACCACCATCTTTCAAATATTAGGCAAACTTTTGTCAAATAGAATCCAGTTAGAAAAATGATTGTTTTGAAAATCAACAACAGAGCTCAATATGTAATAATAACCCAGTGCTGAGGTTTTGAACATGATTAAAGAAATCCCGCCTGAAAATGTTTCATGTGCAGAAAAATAATGATAAAAGCTCTTCTTACTAGGATGTTTCTCAACAGGAACAGAGTGCCAAATCTGATGCAAATGACATAACTTTCGAAGATACTGCACCGTAGATATACCATTCACTGCACTCACGCAATGTATTAATTACACAAGCTAATAATAAAACTATTATTAAACATCTTTTTTTATTGGTAAATATTTCCAGTTGTGACTTTTTAAAAAGAAAAAAAAAACACTTAAATTCATAAAAATAAAAATGAAATATTTTCATATGCGGAAATACAAAATAATGCAGTTAATTTTTTTACTTTATTTAAATAAAACTTAAATAGTGAAGGAGAATTGACGCCATCTTTAATGTTGTTAATATGATATGACATTTGTCTAAAGTGACTGACTGCATAAAAAAGATTTAAAAAAAAAAGTTCTTAGTTTGGTTATTTTCTTTCTTAAATAACGCAAACTAAGAACCTAACAACCTATTTAGAATATTTAATATTTGCAGTTTACAATATTTATTATTTGTCTGCAACTATTGTCTAATGTCATTTTATAAAATTTGAACATGGCGGCGTCAACTCTCCATCAATATTTTTTCTTAAAAAGAAGTGCATTTTTTTTGTATTTCCGCGTATGAAGATGTTTTTTTTATTTATTTTTATGAATGTTAGAGTATTTTAAATTTTTTTTCAACTATGAGTTTTTTCTACTGAGTTCCAACTGGAAATATTTACCGCTGCTTAACGGGGAGAGGAACGTCGGAGAGTTATTATTTATTAATTCAAAATAATGATAATATTATTGTGCAATGGTGTTTCAAAGAGAAAAAAAATTATTACGTTTTTTTATTATTTGCATGGGCTAAGCATTTATCAAAATAAAATCAGAAATATTACACATTTCTGACCGTTTCTCGCATGTTTTACAAAAAACATTTAAAAAATTGAATATCCTTAAAAAATGTTGTTAAGGTTTTTCTTTAACATGTCGATAAGATAAATTCTAAAAAAAGAACAGTGTGTAGTTTATTTTTTTCATAAACACTACGTAACTTTAATGTTTTTTTTATGCGGATTACAAATCTTTGGTTAAGTTTATTTACAAAAACGTAACGAGTAATGATTAAAAATATTTTTCTCCACTTTAAAAATCATATTCACATCGTAAATATTGTGTAAAACATACAATAGGACGGTCAGAAAAGGGAATATTTCTGATTAGATTTTGATAAATGCTAAGCCTATGTAAATTTATAAAATATTTAATAAATATTTTTCTTTTTAAAACATGATATTTATCGTATTGCGTAATAACACTATCAATATTTCGAAATAATAAATAATTCCTCTACGACGTCCCTCTCGCCCTTAAAATGAATTAAAATGCTAATAGAATAAAATAATTTGAGTTTTCAGCGAAAATACGCAGACGAAATATTTCTAAATTAAATTTACCTACATGTGTTTAAAAGCAGGCAAAATGTTCATCATTTGACCGATAGATGGACATAGAGGCCTTCCAGACGAGCGGGTGGCCCAGCAGTGTGGCCGACGTAAAATATATATTAACCGAGTTTTTCATTTTTTTTACTTGGCAATAATGGCAATACTCCTTGTCTCCGGTGAGCGAAGCGGTTTTGAAATTTGAAATTTCGGTTTGGAAACCGCCCGTCGGCCACACTACTGGTCCACCCGTTCGTCTGAAAGGCACTTTAGATAAATGAGAACTTAAGGGGAAAGGAACGTCGGAGAACACCGTAAACATAATGTTTTTAAAGAGAACATTTTTTAAATTTACATAGACTTAACATTTATCAAAATCAAACCAGATATGACCTTTTCTGACCGTCGTACGGTTTGAAAGTTTTACAATAACGTCCACAGAAAAACGCCATAACTCAATTTTTTATCTGTGAATCAGATTTTCGAATTTTGAGTTGAGCAATAAATCAGAAAACTCGGATATTTCTTCAAAATAAATAATAAAGGGTTTATCTGATATATTAGATCATGTTAAAAGGGTACCCAATTGAAATAAAAAAAAACTCTCGTCTAGCACTCTAATCAGGGTGCATTATCGTATTCGAATATGTATTTAGTTTAAAAAAAAAACAATATTTTGTTCTATTCCTTATCATATTCTTTCTCTTTCTTACAATATTTTTTTTTCTTTTAATTTTTATTATTTTTCCGGCAATATTTATTATAAGCACACTTATTTGTAATTAAATGGACTTGTATCCGTGTTCGATATGAACATTTGGTTAATACAACCTTACTATTATAAATTTACTTGTCCATATGTCTGCATATTAAGTATTGCGTCCCTATAACCAGTTGCTAATTACTTTTTCCTTCGTTTTCAAATTCGGTTAATTTGAATTTCAGTTCGAAAATCTGGATTCTGATACCACTGAGAATAATACGAAATCCGGATTTTTCGAAATTTTTCGTAAATAATTTTTTTTATTGTCTTTATAAATGTGAACTCTGGAATTATGAATTGTATGAGTAATGTCAAAAGCTTTGTGATTAATTATTAATTACCGTTTCGGTAAAATCGGGAACCTTCAAAAGCGCTTTCTGTTAGAAATTATGTAAAAAATTATTATGTAAGTACCTACGTAATCTTTCAATAAAACAATAATATTTTTCATGAAATGTGAATAAACTACTGCCTACCACAGTGGTTCTCAAACTATTTAGATTCGCGGCGCTCTTGCTAAATCCATATTTTCAAAAAGCTGTCTGTGTCAATTTTTAAATCGATCGATACTTATATTTCATCACAGCAAGAAAAACCGGCTCCCCAGCACATTAGCGGGCTCCAGATCCTGCGCAGAAAAATTCAACAATGGACTGCGCTTTAAGCCGTTACCTTACTTTTGCCAAATACCGCAGAAATATAACAATACCTTGCAGCTCCCGATATTTCCCATACATTGATATTGAAATATGCTACACAAGCGGCCGGCGTTGGCGGAATTAGGTTTTTCCATAGATTTTCTGTGAAAAATATTCTTAATAAATTACAGAAATGTATGAAAAACCAATTCGTACAACTCGGGCCTCTAGAGGGCGCTAGTATAGCATGTTGCCATAAAATTTCAGGAGCTGGAGGTATTATCATTTTAGAGTATTTGCTTTAGCGGTCCTTGCTTTCAACGCGCAACCTGATATTTTTACTAAACAAACATGTTCTATTCACTATGGTGATTACGATTTCCATTCTAAATGACGGAATCTCACCAGAACGATGCTGAAAGTATCTTTAACAATGAACGGAGCTTAATGAATTTTTTGTATAATTCTTACCCGCATAACAATCATGGAGTCTTTCTGTAAAAAAAATACACTCTGCCACAAGAATAAAACAAAGGTGTATAATAATTTTTAGTTATTTATTTCATCGCTTTAAATATACAAACCAAATACTACATACTAGATTTTTTTATGTCATATTTTACCCGTTATTTTTATTTTTACATTGTTTTAGTCTGTGTTTTGTTTATATATTTAAATATAAAAATCTCCATAGGAGCTTGTATTAGATACACAATTATTCTTTTAATTTGCAGTCGTTAAAAGTACTCATTGAAACATTTCTTGCGTAGGATAATCTAGCGTGATGTTCATTTACAATTTCAATCACTAACCATACAGATCATGGTTATCTTATACCATGTTTTATTATTTAAATTAAATGTAATTCAATTCAAATAAGGTGAGCTGACCTTCCATTTGTAGGTAGTATATATATATAATAGTAATAAATTGATCAATAATTTCGCACACCTAATTGAGCTTATTTTCATTTAAACTAAAACATAAATATGTATTCTTTTTGAGCATCACTCATTCCACGGAACGTTTTTTTCAGAAACAAAAAAACAATATTTAATTTTGGTCAAGTGTTCCGTACACGTAACATTAAATATGCTGGATGAAAATTATTAATTAATGATTTTAATGAAAAACACAATAATATTAATACAGAAAAATCGTTATTCATTTCATCACTTGGTGTGGTTTTTTTTTTAAAGATATTAATTCATTCTATGGTTTGTGCAAAACACATTTTGAAGAAGATTCTGTAAATATCCACACGAGATTTTTTTTCTGTATTTTTGAATCAATGAATATTTGAAATAATTTTGTGAAGAAATCAAATAATAAATGAATTAATAAACATAGGAAAACAATTATATAAAAACAAGCACCGAAACTTGATTAATTAAAATATGTAAACAATTCTTCCTAACCAACACAAACAATATTAATTAATGATAAAAATGAACACAAACAATTTATCAGTAAACAAATAATATAACATTTCCAATACAAATGACTTATATTTCAAACAATTTATGATTTATTAAAAAAGTTCTCCTGAATTTATATAACTTGGTTCTTCGCTCTTTAAAAAATATTTTTTTAATATATTATTATGGACTCTGTTATTTGTTTTATTGTGAAATGTAATTATTAACAGTATGATTGTTTGTTTTCAAATTGACTGGGATAGTATATTAGTTGAAGATGGATGATGCCATAGAAAAATGTGTACAATTCAGCTGCTGGGATTTAAAACTGTATTACTGAGAGAACAAGAGGCTGGGATGATTTTATTTTACATAAAATATTATGAAGTTATTTTAACATTTTTTGCAGAATAAGAAAAATATACTTTTATGCAAAAAGAGGTGAGATTTCAATTCCTGGAACATGCCAACAGAGACCAGTTTGTTTTTAATTAAGTTTTGTTATTAATATTTGTTTCAAATAATCTTTAAATATCTTAATAAATTTCCACTTGGTGGACAAATTAATATCTTATTAAATATTTAGGTTGATTTAATCCCTGGCATGGGCGTTTTTATTTTAAATATTTATTTTTATTTTAAATTTCATTTAAAATGATGAATTTTATTCATTACGATTTGTGTTTTTTTATGCGACAATAATAGTAAAAAAGTCATCATCGGTTTAAAATATAATTATTTAACTTGTTATTTTGAATTTGTGTTAGTATTTTTCTACCTAAACTAAATGATTTACTATTCCTTAAACCTAGGCAATGGGTAAAATAAATTTTCTGAAAGCCTTAATCAGAACAAATAATCATTTCCATTTCCTGCATTTATCTCATCCTGATATTTTTATATAAACCTACTATTTCGATTTTGTTTCACTTATCTAATTACAAATCAGTTTTCATAATGGTCGCCTCGATAAAACAAACAACCAAATGCTAGAATGAAGTTCTCGGAAACAATGAGAATTTTTCTCAAAATCACAATATTACCTGAAATTAGGTGGCTTCCCATGGATACATTAATAATATACTGTAGCTTAGAAGTACGAGAGTAATACATATTGTTATTTGTTAAGTAGTAGTAGTTATAGCATAAAATTCTATATACTTAGACAATTAGAGTAAAAATGGAGATGCCTCAGCAACCTTATAGAGTAAGAATGATATATTTTACAGAGAAGAGAGCATGCAATAAGATTGTTTCATTAAATGAACGACGCTTTTAGCAGGAAGGATACCTCAAATAAATACCAAGTGGCATATGGAAGTTGTTATTTGGAAAACTTGTACTTTAAAATTACCAAGATCAGGTGTTTATTGGAGTTTATAGAGGATAATTTAGACTTTAGATAATAAAAATGAATACTGACGCATACAGGTATATTGTTGTCGTGAGTTTTAAAAATTAAAGGTCATTTGAATAAATTATGGATTTACTTATATGTTATCATCTACAATTCAATGAAATTTAGGAATTCCATATCTGCATGGAATAGGGTTTGGTGGTTTTTTCTTTTAATCAGAACATTCTCAGTTATTTCACTATTTGGATTATTTTTAAATAGATAGATACACGGGGGTGCCTAAATAGCAGGCAATCTAAAAAAGAACGTTAATTAACTCTTTAAACAGAGGGTTGACACAATTCACTTGGCATCGACTTTCCCGTCGCCTCAGCATTTGGCGCGAAAGATTTACCTGCAACAATAAACATTATCTACCAAACCAACTTTATTGCATGGCGATAATGAGAATGAAAACAAATGACTAATGAAATTGCTCGTAAAATGGATTTCCTGGACGACAAATCGACTACTCAGTATTGTCTTCACTTAACCTGCATTTTCCGACTCAAATGGTCTACAACTAAATGATATCGAAAATTGGATGTGACATTCATTATTATTCTAAAGCAACACACAACAAAATAAACAGTTTAAGTTTAACAAATATCATTAATCATTATTCTTAGAAAGAAAACACGACTAACGGTTCGATGTTAATCAAGTATGTAACACAAGACGCTCTAACCGGGAGATTTCTAGAAAGATTATGCCTAGTGATGGGTCATCTACACGTGCTGGTGATCGATGAAGTATTGCGTTCTTAAAGTGAAATGACATGCAAGATGAAATACTACCTAATTATAAAACAAATTTACTAAAACTCGCCTTTACCGGACTTCTACGCAAGTCCCGATCTCTTGGTTCCACGTCTTAATGCTTTCGGTTTATCCTTTAACCCTTATCCCCTCCCCCTCCCCCTTCCTCTTCCCCTTTAAGGACACGTTCAGAAGTTGAAGATTGGAAATTGAAGCTAGTTCTAATTAATGAAATTACGAGTAGTTTGTATTACAGATATACGACTACGATTATCTTAGAAAAGACGTTTAATAATGACAATTTACAGCCAATTATTCTAGTTAAATTGTAATTAATCCAATTTAGGCGAAATCGCCTTACATTGTGTATGGTTTATGATCTTAACAGCTTCCGAAAATAAACTGAATTCACAATCTCAAAATAATCCGTTGACAAAAACAAAATCAGACGACATCAAACTGTTATAAAAAAAAACAACTGTTTTGAAAAACAGTTAACTCACAGAAAAATGAATCAATAAATGTTTGTTTTTGTTTGAAAAAGTTTACTGAATGAAAACTCAGTTTATTTTACGCCTTACAACACATACTTTATTTTTTATTATAAAACGCTTTTAAACAATAACAATTGAACAAGATAAATTTATTTTTATATTAGGAAAATCTAGACATAATATGTATTTTTCAATATTTGGTTACACAATCACTAATAAATTATTACTTTCCTGAACCGTGCAACTATCAATAGTCGAATAAGTACTCGTACGAGTATATGAATCCCGCAAGCACGCTCATTCTAATATATGCCAACTAATTGAATTCATTGCATCAAATTAATCCAAGAACTCCCCTCGGAGATTATTGGAAAACGCTACATATTATTATAGCATCTAAATTAAAATAAATTAATAATTATTTTTTACTGAAGTTCTCCCGAAAACATGAATAAATGTATGCCTCAGTATCTAGAATTAATTGATTGGTGTAAAATATTTGATTAAAATCGTCAACAATAAAT
Source organism: Halesus radiatus (assembly GCA_022606495.2). Classification (NCBI taxonomy): domain Eukaryota; kingdom Metazoa; phylum Arthropoda; class Insecta; order Trichoptera; family Limnephilidae; genus Halesus; species Halesus radiatus. The sequence goes on from JAHDVE020010678.1 coordinate 167,428, forward strand.
TAGTTATGTCCTGGCATTATATATTTGTATTCATTGTGGTGTTCCTTTTACTGTAATTGAAGTCATAGCCTGTAGAATTCCTGAGTGAATCAATAAGTGTACGAGATGTTATAATATGATAAGCATGAATTGTGCATTATGGCATTATGAATTTGTATTAATTGTGGTGTTCCTTTTACTGTAATTGAAGTCATAGCCTGTAGAATTCCTGAGTGAATCAATAAGTGTACGAGATGTTATAATATGATAAACATGAATTATGTAATTGTATTAATTGTGGTGTTCCTTTTACTGTAATTGAAGTCATAGCCTGTAGAATTCCTCAGTGAATCAATAAGTGTACGAGATGTTATAATATGATAAGCATGGATTATGTATTTGTATTAATTGTGGTGTTCCTTTTACTGTAATTGAAGTCATAGCCTGTAGAATTCCTGAGTGAATCAATAAGTGTACGAGATGTTATAATATGATAAGCATGGATTATGTATTTGTATTAATTGTGGTGTTCCTTTTACTGTAATTGAAGTCATAGCCTGTAGAATTCCTGAGTGAATCAATAAGTGTACGAGATGTTATAATATGATAAGCATGAATTATGTATTTGTATTAATTGTGGTGTTCCTTTTACTGTAATTGAAGTCATAGCCTGTAGAATTCCTGAGTGAATCAATAAGTGTACGAGATGTTATAATATGATAAGCATGGATTATGTATTTGTATTAATTGTGGTGTTCCTTTTACTGTAATTGAAGTCATAGCCTGTAGAATTCCTCAGTGAATCAATAAGTGTACGAGATGTTATAATATGATAAGCATGGATTATGGCATTATTTTGTATTAATTGTGGTGTTCCTTTTACTGTAATTGAAGTCATAGCCTGTAGAATTCCTGAGTGAATCAATAAGTGTACGAGATGTTATAATATGATAAGCATGAATTATTATGTATTTGTATTAATTGTGGTGTTCCTTTTACTGTAATTGAAGTCATAGCCTGTAGAATTCCTGAGTGAATCAATAAGTGTACGAGATGTTATAATATGATAAGCATGGATTATGTATTTGTATTAATTGTGGTGTTCCTTTTACTGTAATTGAAGTCATAGCCTGTAGAATTCCTGAGTGAATCATAAGTGTACGAGATGTTATAATATGATAAGCATGGATTATGTATTTGTATTAATTGTGGTGTTCCTTTTACTGAAATTGAAGTCATAGCCTGTAGAATTCCTGAGTGAATCAATAAGTGTACGAGATTTTATAATATGATAAGCATGGATTATAAAATAAAATATTTCAATTCCAGCATTCAAATTGTGTGGATTTTGAAATTATTCACAAGTAATTTTTTTTATTATCTTGTATAAATTATTATTATTATGTGTACGTTACGTGTAAAGTATGCAAGTAAGTGTGCAGAATTAACCTTCCTTTATCTTTCCTATTATCTACGAGTATTGTGTTTGTGAATCAAATAAAATGAATAAAAATAACGTTACACAATCGTAATTACTTTTGAATGTGTAGATGGTCATTTTTTATTATTTAATTGATTTAACGTGATGATGAGCGTGCTTTGGAAGCAAACATACCTCTTTCGGGCTATTTTCCCTATTCGGGGTCGTGATCGTGAAAGCACATTATGGAATCGGGTACCCGAGCTTTTCACACTTAAAACGAAACGATATAGTAATTCCATCACTTCACTTTGCGCCGGTCACTGGTCGATTCAGATCTACCTTATATTATTGGATATTATACGTAAGTATTGTATTATCAGAAAATAAAGGAATCTTTTCAGATCAATGTCTGGCCTATAATTGATGAGGCTTCCAAATCACTATTCACTTAATTAAATATCACTTCCTAACGTCAAACCCTTTCCTTTCCACTCATCCAACATTCTTAGTCAGTTTGTCGAACCGAGCAATTAATTTACATTAAAGGGGTGTGCGTTTAATACTAATTTATCTTTAAAACGTTGAAATGTTTATCCCCAAACTTTTGGAATCGGACCAAACTTTTTATATTCACATGATTATCCTATGAATAGTGTAACCATGTGAATGATTTATTATTGAACGGTGATGTGTGGAGCGGAGAGTAACACTGCAGCTGTCGCGATGATTGTGAACAGCGTGAAGATGATCAAACAGAACCTGCAACCAAGCATTGATTGGAGGTCAATATTCTGTGTATCCAGGAGTACTCGTACCTTATAACACACATTCATTGTTTATTATTGGACGATGATGTGCGGCGCGGAGAGGAGCACGGCTACCGTCGTGATGATCGTAAACAGCGTGAAGATGATTAAACAGAACCTGAAAGCAAGCATTTTACAACATTATTCTTTCGGTGCAACCACATCTACAGCTACTGAACGGGAACAGTGGACATTACTCGTATTCAACCAACATATTAACCATTATGCCACATTCAGAACACCCGGGGATGAATCATATTCACCACAGTTCTATTCGATCTCTATTTTCTAACCTCTCCCTGCGGTGACTGTTGAATACAATTTATTCTTGACGCAGATTGTTCCGCACACACAACAGACATCACATGATTTAAATTATTTGTACAAAAAGTTCAAGTCATAAACAACCAATGGAAGGTTTATATATATACTATTATATCAATAAAAGAAACATATATTCAGAATTGTTATATTTTTGTAGCTGAGATTGAAATGATGACATAAATATACATATACGAGTATGTGTATGTGTATATGTATACATGTTTTTTTTATTATTTTTTTTATTGTACTGTTTACACGGTTACATGACGAAATTACACAAGCGTGAATTTCACGTAACGATCACTGTTCTGAATTACACACGGAATAAATTTCATATCGAAAATCCTCGTAATAATCAAAGCTAGGTTTGATGGAACACTTGCCTAATTTAATATTTTGGCGGATACGAAAATAATAATTGGTATATTTTTTTGATAAACGAGTACTATTTCAAGTTAGTTTCAAACATCACGCGCCTTAACGATTAGTTTTTTTTAATAGATTTTTTTTTAATGAATTTTAGACAAAGCAAGTTTAGGTGGTGTACAAATATTGTGTAATTATTAAAAAAAATGAACCCATTAAAAAAGGTTTATTTTTACATGGGTAATTCCAGTAGTTGTAATAAATTGATTTAGGTGTAATTCTCCATGTTTAATTCCGTCCGTGTGTTATTCTGGAAGTGCATCAGTTCGTGAAATTCACGCCTGTATTCAAATAATATATGTCCTGTAACACATAAAGGAGTTTTTTTTAAATGTTGCAAAAATAAAGCAGAATTCGAAGGAGGTAAACCGCCCAATATAAAATTTCATATCCGTAGGGGACCCATTTCCGTAGACCGATATGGAGACTACCCTCCCAGCTCCGGAAAGTAGTGGGTAAATGGTATTGAATCTGCAACAGGAGACTCCGGAGTAAAACTATTTACCACTGATATTCACCGCTCCCGCCTCTGCCATTCCCGGCTGAATATTCATCCCTGATGGAAATGAATTTCCTGGAAGTAGGAAGCGGGCTACACCTGAACTTCTTGAACATTTTTCACACGTAGGGTGTGCACGCCGGTTACTCTTGCTTTTTTTCTTCACTGGTTATTTATACAGGGTTTTAAGAGACATACTTGACTTACTTTAACCAGTGATTCCTGGCCTTATTTGCAGTAAAAAATGTTGATGAAATTTTGGTCTCCGGCGTCATTTAAAGTAGATTTTTTTTCATACATAACCAAAAAAAATTGTTCACATGTTATCACTGATCACTCAGCCCAGTAACTGCCCAGACCAACCTCCCTCCTCAACCCTTGCTGACCAATATATACACATTTTTAATGTATTATAAATAAATGTCGCCGGAGACCTCAATATCATTAAATGTTTTACTCCAAATGAGGTCAGGAATCACTGGTTAAAGTCAGTTACGTTTCGAACGCCAAGCACATGTTAATTTATTATTTAAACAGGAGAGAAAATACTTGGTTTTGTCTTCTTTAAGAAAAACTCATAACGCCATCTTTAATACGAGATCTTTTTTATGTGCTGATTCCTCAAAGACAATTCTTCGTTTACCATATTGTTGCTTTTTTTCAGGTTTCTAGTACAAGTTCATCTATTTTTTGTATTTAGTTTATTTTGAGTTTTGTAGATTAAAGTGAAGATAGTTCACTTGTAAGCTTTCGTAATTTGTTAAAAAGTTTCCCGTTTTATACATTTTCATGGGGGTATGTTTGTTTATTGTATTTGAAAAGTTTCTCAATAATTTTATTCTAGGTTATTTACTGAATATTTCAATATTTTCTTCGTAACGTTCCTTAACAGAGTAGTTTTATATATTACATTAGAAAATCATTCAATTTTATGAAAATTTTAAGCATTCTTAGGTAAGCATTAAACGAAACGATATTTAGAATCATTCTCGGAAAATATGTATTCCTCTTGATGATTTCAAAGAGATTTGTCTGTTTGAACAAATAATAGAATATAACAAAGACATTTCGGAATTCCAATGATGTAGTGAGAAAGTAAAGGAAAGTGGTGTTGATAAAAGAGAAATGAAGAGTACTGATAAAAGCTTGATATAAAAATAAATTAAACTGTAGAATGAAAAAGAAGAAAAAGAAGATCTCTTCAATAAAGAGCTTTTATTGTAAACGGAACTCGGAACATTGACAAATATGCAAAGGTTAATAAAAGATTTCGTTGAGCAGCAAAAAATCAACAAGAGCAGGAAAAAAATTCATTTAATTTTTAGTGAACTTCGTATTTACTAAACGGTTTCACCAAAGATTAAACACTCGGAAACTCCTTAGCTAATAACAAAAATAAAATTGTAAACTGGACCTAGAAAATGAGACAGAAAAGATGTGCAAATTTCATTAGACCATAGAGCTCACCGTTCCAGAGTTATTTTATTACTGCTGCCATAAATGTATTCTTCAGCACCCATTCCATGCAATAGCTAAGATAATCATGAAGCCGGCGTTTTGTTCGGCCTACATAAACAAAGTATGCAGATAAATCAAATATACTCACCACTTACAAAAAAGTGGAAGGTTTTATGAGCGCCAACAATGAAAAGGAGCTCTACGAATAAACACAAAACAAGCACGATAAGCATTTTGAGGGCCCACTTGTCCCACAACAGTGTCATAAACCAACGGTCAGCAACGTTTTTGAAAGTGAAGAGCTTAATATTTTACTGTTCGCATAAATACGGACCCAAGCGTAGGCCCTGACAAATATCACCCATTCATAAACCAATGTATTATGGAAATATCTGGAACCTTCGTTAAAAGTTATGATGGCTCTAATATAATTTGAATAAAATGGACCAAATTGTAGACTTCTTTACGGTGTGTAATTTGTAATGGGCCTCATTAGGTTTACGTAGGTTTGCAGTACTATGCTATGTGGCTATCGCATTATCTTCTCCATATAAAATAATTCAGCCCACCAAAGTGATCGCATGGCTTTAAAAGATTTCCGAAATAAAATCTAATCAATTTAGATATCTACTATACTCGTATATCATGTTCTATTTTTAAAACCTGTTTTTCTTCAATAAATGTATAATTACTCTGTGGTGCCATTATTAAAAATAAATATTTTGTGTACACCACTATTTAATATATAAATACCAACATATTTCGGAAGCGAAGCTTCCCTCATCAGGATACACACAGTACCAAGAAAAAATGATTAAATTAGTTATATATTAAACAGTGATGAAAACAAACTACATATTTCATATTAATTTTATTAATAAATAAATGCTTAGAAACAAGGAGTCGCTAACAAAACGGCACTTTACTAGACCAGCGAGTGGGATACAATTAAGTTAGAAGACTCTCAAAAGAGAATTATATAACAGGTGGTAGTGCATGGGAAATTGCATTCAATCCATCGAAAAAATTTGCTCAGAAAATTAGAAAAGTAGAAAAACACAAAAACAATTAATAAAGTAGAAAAGTATATTCCATTTTCTTTAAAGATCGTTAAATCCAACTGTAGCTTTTAGCTCTCGGTGATTATATTATAATGTACAAGGGTGGTTATCATATACAAGAGGAGCACTGTAATTAATATGTGCTTACAAGAAATAGCTTTCCGTTTGAATATTACAATCGTTATCTGCATATTAAGCTTGTGAAAACAGCGCTATAAATTAATTGTCGTCCGTGTAGGTCCTGCCTACCTAATCCAACCCCTTTTCTCATGATTTCGCGGCCTGCTTTGAGAATGACTAAATAATTCATGAATCGATTTGAATATATCTCCCATTTAACGGGTTAGTGTAATGTATCACCGGGATGTACTGGGTTCCAAATGCTATCGATGAGCTAAAGTGCGATCGAAACCGTGCTGTTCCTTTCGCTTTCTCCACCTTTTTTGTACAATTTACATAATATCCAAACAACCCCAAACATAGAAGTACGCAATAGTGCCACCAGGAGGCCAAGTCTGTATCTGTTGCGTTAGCTAACAACACATGTTGACAGTTTGATAGTCCGTATCGCGCTAACAATTAAGTTTGCGTTTACGTTAAGAGACAAATCCGTAGCACAAATGCAAGAGCCGACGCGGCGTTTATGAAAACTGTCAAAAAGGGTTGTTTATAGCCGATTTAACTTGCGTTAGCTAACGCAAAAGATACAAACTTTTCCCCCCAGTTCTGGTCAATGAAAAACCTTGTGCATATATTAAAAATGTAAAAAAAATAATACCTTTAGCTTCACAGCATACCCATAATTGGGGATGCCATAGTCTTATTGGCTTCAGACGGTTGGGAGCTGGTGAGACTATGGCCTAATTTTATGTTAATATCTCAACAGCATGTTAAGAAACATAAAAAAAAAACTTTTATTAAAATGGCTTTTCCAATTTCTAGAACTACCAAATAATGTACCGTTCTGGCAATTTTTTATTTTACTCGGTGTACCGTATGGATCCATTTTCTCCTTTGTCCTTGCCTACATTGACTTGAACTGTTGCTTCTGGCTTTCTTGCGTAAGCTCTTTTTTTAATTTACGGGAGGCCTCGAGGAAAATAATTTCACTCAAGGCCTATGTCATCTTTGGGGGCAGACGCATCCGCCAAGACTTGGACAAACCTCACCCCCAAAAACCCGGGCATCACTGCTAAGTCACCAAACGTAGAGAACCACTTGGGGTGATCTATGGCAGAGGTGTTGGTTATCCAATTAATTATACCCGTCTCCCAAATTTTCATCATGTTTTGCCTTGTTCTAATAATATCACGGACACTTAGACAATACTGCCTTCTTAAATTCTTAAGTAGAATAATTTCTTCAAATGATTGGTATTCACTTTGTGGCGTCATTATTAATTAATTAATTAAAAAATACCCTTTTCTTTCACCACTTTATCGCTTTCGAAACATGTAGATATATATTTATATTTATAAAGTGGTGAAAACAAAGTATATTTTGAATTAATTTTTGTAAGCAAGTATTTAAATTAGGTTTTTCACTCTCCTTTAAAAACAGATTTTCTGGAGATAGGATAAACTGTCAGAATGCCCGCGATATGTGAATAAATCCCATTTAGTTTATGTGTAGGTAACATGTGTGTACTGACGAAACTGTGCGTTATAAAATACAAGTGAAGTACACAATGTTAACGTTCCATCACAAAGTGGATTATTAAAAAAAAAACAATGGTCACTTTCGAAAACGGTTGTGATGAAACCGGTTTGCATTTAGTCATAAATTTACAAAGTTGCACAGTACTTACAAATGAAATATTATATTGGTTGAGGTAACCGGATAAAACAGAACGGTGACAAAGAACATGATAAAATAATAGGTTAGGTTAGGTTTGTTTGGTATGTTTCTTAACTTTTCTTAAATATTCTGTTATGGCACTGTTCTGTTTTGTCATGGAATCATTGGTTTAAAGCAGAATATTTGTTGAATGTAGAATATTTATATATAGAGTAATATTTATATAAAATAAAATATTGGTATAAAGTAGAATATTGTTATAAAGAAGAATATTGGAATAAAATAGAATATTGGTATAATGTAGAATATTGGTTGAACGCAGAATATTGGTTGAAAGCAGAATATTTGTTGAATGTAGAATATTGATTTAATATAGAATATTTATATAAAATAAAATATTGGTATAAAGTAGAATATTGTTATGAAGAAGAATATTGGAATAAAATAGAATATTGGTATAATGTAGAATATTGGTTGAACGCAGAATATTGGTTGAAAGCAGAATATTTGTTGAATGTAGAATATTGATTTAATATAGAATATTTATATAAAATAAAATATTGGTATAAAGTAGAATATTGTTATGAAGAAGAATATTGGAATAAAATAAAATATTGATATTAAGTAGAATATTGTTATAAAGAAGAATATTGGAATAAAATAGAATATTTGTATAATGTAGAATACTGGTTGAAAGCAGAATATTGGTTTAAAGTAGAAGATTTATTTAAAGTAGAATGTTGGTTGAAAGTAGAATATTAGTTAAAAGTAGAATACTTAAAGGTTGTAAGCAGAATATTAGTTGAAAGTAGAATATTGGTTTAAAGTAGAATATTGGTTGAAAGTAGAATATTGGTTGATAGTAGATTATTGGTTGAAAGTGGAATATTGCTTCAAAGCAGAATATTGGTTTAAAGTAGAGTACTTTATAGTAGAAAGTAGAATATTGATTGAGAATTGAATATTGGTTGAAAGTAAAATATTTATTGAAAGTGGAATATTGGTTGAAAGTAGAATATTGGTTGAACATAAAGTATTGGTTGAAAGTAGAATATAGGTTGAAAGTAGAATATTGGTTAAAAGTAGAAAATTGGTTAAAATTAGAATATTGGTTTAAAAAATAATATTGGTTGGAAGTAGAATATTGGTTGAAAGTAGAATATTAGTAAAAAGTAGAATATTGGTTTAAGTAGAATATTTTTTGAAAGTAGAATATTGGTTGAAACTGGAATATTGCATCAAAGCAGAATATTGGTTGAAAGTAGAATATTAATTGAAAATGGAATATTGACTGAAAGTAAATATTGATTGAAAGTGGAATATTGGTTGAAAGTAGAATATTGGTTTATAGTAGATTATTGGTTGAAAGTGGAATATTGTGTCAAAGTAAAATATTGGTTGAAAGTAGAATATTGGTTTAAAGTAGAGTACTTTATAATTGAAAGTAGAATATTTATTGAAAATGGAATATTGGTTGAAAGTAAAATATTGATTAAAAGTGGAATATTGGTTAAAAGTAAAATATTGGTTGAACATAAAATATTGGTTGAAAGTAGAATATAGGTTGAAAGTAAAATATTAGTTGAAAGTAGAATATTGGTTGAAAGTAGGGAATTGGTTTGAAAACGAATAATGGTTGGAACTAGAATATTAGTTGAAAGTAGAATATTGGTTGAAAGTTAAATATTGGTTGAAAGTTAAATATTGGTTGCATGTAGAATATTGATTGAAAGTAGAATATTGATTGAAAGAAGAACAATGGTTTTAAAAGATAGATTTCTCACCTATCAACGACCATAGCTGCAAACTTCCAGTCGCTGATGAGCTCAGCCTCCTCGTCCGCCTTACGCATGCGTCCCGTGATGAACTGTAGCTCGCGCAGGATGCAGTGCAGCTCCCGGTGCGCGGTGGACAGCGGCAGCGCGTTGCTCTGGTCCTCCACGGTGGCCGGTCGGATGAACGAGCGCCGAAATTCGGCCCTGCTTTGGGGAACAACCAATCAACCGTTTAAAATGGGACGCATTGGAAATGGACATTGCATAAAACCCTATTTGATTATATTTCGGCAGTTTTTTTTTTCCGAAAAATATTTATAAAATTAATAAGTAAAATTTAATTTTAATTTAATTTTTATGTTAACTAATACATTGTCTATAAGAAATTCCATTTCTGATTTGCCGCCAAAACGACATGTTCGTTTTCGTTCGTGCGGATGGCGTTGGCGAAGTCGGCCAACATTGTCTCGGTAATAGTTGCCTTAGTAGCCAGTAGCGTTGCCTACGTCATAATGACATCGTAGGTAATTCGAAACTTTCTAGAATTTGCGGTTGTATATCTTTTATAAAATAGTTATTAATTGGGAGTGAAAATATTAAAATTGGACATTTTAATACGATGATCAAAATCGGAAAAATAAACTTTAAATCTTCCACAAATTTAATTATTCTTGGTTTGTGAAAATACCCCAATCTGAAATGGAAAAGTATACTTTACATTAATATATTTTCCGTTATATACCTACTACGTACATGTCTTCAATATGTTTTATAAACCCTGTTAAGGCGGCCCTAGGATGACTGCCCAGATTGCCCCATTTTCTCTACGCAACCGTTTATTTATTTATTCACGCCCCATTTGGGCTTTTACATTTTATTACGTTACGTGCATGATGCCCATAATACATTTTTTTATAACGATATAATATTAAATGTACAATTCACATAATTATATAAATATAAACACAAGATAAATACAGTCGAGAATGGCATACAATTCGTTACCTGAATGCAGAACTATCTTAAAACTGCATTTGAGGAAATCTTACAGGGGAGGTATTTAAAGGTTCCCATGAAAATATTTCTGCACATGTAGACAAAATCGATGGTAATATATAAATTCTAGTTAAGATCTTTATGCATAGCAAAACCAATTATACAAATAACGCAATTAATTAATAAAAACAAAATTAACTTGAATGCGACTAAGGATAGTTCTGCATTCAGGTGACGAATTTTTATAATATCATTTTCAGTAAATAAACTTTTAATACCCCAGGGGCGCTATTCCCGTTATTTTTAAGGAAGATTCCTTAATTTTTTCCTCAGGGTTAAAGCCTTCTTACTTAACTGCGGTTCCGGTTCTATCGGATGACAGCTGTCAGCTGAATTCAGCGAACGACATTCATCAAAAATGTCTCTATTTGCGATGTTTTCCCAATAGAAAATCTCAATATTTGAGATGTTTTAACAAGAGAAAAACTCAATATTAAGTATGTTACCAATTACGTTATTATTTATTTTACCTTAATTAGCTATTAAACATTATATGGATGTTGACATATTTGACAATTCACGTCAATCTTCACTCTTCGGTCGGCACAAATTCAAATGTCACTTTTAGAACTAGAGACAAAAAAGGGTCATTACTATCTAATGAGGTAGGTACCTTTTTATAAAACGTGATTTTTTGTTAAAAGGCTTATTTATGATATTTAAAAATAAAATAAAAAAAAGTATTAAAATGAATTACCATATTATATAATTGTTTTTCAAAGTTCTAGTTCAAAATCTTATGTGACTTGAAGATATTTCATCAATTTGTGTTTTCAAATAATCTTTTGACAATCTATTTAGGATCTTTTTACTTTGTCTCACCGGAATTCAGCAGTTAACCAAGAAGTCTTTAACCCTAAGGATTTTGACTTAATACGTAAGTAATATTCCATAAAAAGAACGGGAATAGCGCCCCTGGTGTCGATATAGTACTAATTACATTAACTATGCAGTCAATACATTTATATAGTGTAATATGAATATAAGTTTGAGCTGAATCAGATAAATTTGTTTTGTTATTTCAAAATTCCATAGCTCGACAGGTAAATGACGATTTCCCAGTTGTGTCGACTTAGAAATTACGAACAGAAAAAAATGTGAAGATATCAAGAAGCTAGAGCTCTCCGTTCGAGACTTCTTCCCGAAAACAGATTTCTCCTTTATAGATCAGAATAAATTTAATAACTTAAGAACTCAACTTGCTCGTATTGAGCAATGGCTTATTCCAAGCGAATTAACGTCCAAAGTTTTAGCCGAAACACACTTATTTTATAATTACAATGAACATCTCCGATCTCGATGGCAGGCCGGCCAAAGAAACAGAACGGGAAGTCAGTATGCTAATGTCAATTATTTCACTTCTGCCGCGTTGTTTATCTTAGTTACCAGTTGTTCTCACTAAAGTGCCTGGCGCCGAATTGAAATGTTAAAATTTCAAGGAATTTTAGATAGCAGCTATTTCCATTTGGCTGCATTACCCGCTGCCAGTACTATATACATCAATTCATTTTTTACCACGGAAACTTTGTCGGGTTCAAAATAGTAAATGTTTTCAGTGGGGTTTATTTACTGGATGTTTTCAAAAGACTTTTACAACACAGAACGCGCGTGAGTAAAGATAAATATTTACTCTGCTTTTGATGTTCTGTCCTATCAGAGGTTCGCTATCAGCTTGTTCTCGTGATAACTAGGGAAGATAATGTTTAAAAAAAACATTAACTTCACATTATTTAAACATTAACTTAAAATTATTTCAATGTGTGTAGGGTATTTTTAAGGAAAGTAAAAATAAAAAGTTATGGGAAAGAAAAAGGTATGAGGGTTGGGTAGAAACCTGGAAGCAAGTGTGTCCAGGAATGACGAATGTATAAAATCCACCCCACAATGTGTAGGCACAGTCCGTCAAGGAAGTGTAGATATGTTAGAATATGGAACCAAAAAATCATACTTTGGCTGCAACATAGTAATGAAAGTAACGTCGAATTTAGAGCAAACTAAAGTAGATTCAAATTTGAGGCTGTGTTTGACTTCCGAATCTGACAGATTGAAAATTAGCAGAAAAAATGGAATAATTCGATTTATCTTAACATTTTGTTTATTGCTAAACGTTCGAGTTTCGTCCGCATAATTTTTTTTTGATTTGACATCTAATAAACCTAATAATAAGTAAATCTGACAAATCGCAAAACTCGTTACCATGAAGATTTTCCAAGAAATACCGGCCAATATAAAAGAAGAGAAAAATTAGTTGAAATATAAGAAGGTAGTAAAAATGTCGTTACATTTAAAGTTTAATTTGTAATTGTTAATTGTATATTGTAATTTTTTTTGCGCGTAAGACGTACTTCGTTCATATTAGAATACACGTAATCAATGTACATGTGTTCTATTGTAAGTTAAATATAAGTTAAGTTCTATTGTAAGTTAAATATAAGTTAAATATACGTTAAATATAAGTTAAATATAAGTTAAATATAAGTTAAATATGAGTTAAATATAAGTTAAATATAAGTTAAATATAAGTTAAATGTAAATTAAATATAAGCTAAATATAAGTTAAATATAAGTTAAATATAAGTTAAATATAAGTTAAATATAAGTTAAATATAAGTTAAATATAAGATAAATATAATTTAAATATAATTTAAATATGAGTTAAATATAAGTTACACTAAACAATTCCAAAGTGAAAAAAAGTGAAAAGAGTTTTCATTCTATTATCTCGCTAAGTATTGAAGAATAGTAATTAGTTCGAATATTAAATTTCCTTAGAATAAGACGTAGAATCATCAAAAATTTCTGATCACTGTTTTACGTCGACGTGAAACATATTTACTTGGAACATGCTGCATTATTAAAGCTACATTATTATCTTTTTGAACCATCTTGATGTTGCCATTTAAAACTATTAAAACTATCACAGCGCCCTCCATTCTTATCTACACTTTCTTGATGACGGACTGTAAATCATAAATATGTTATAGCACAGAATAAATTCTATAATTTGTAAACATATCAGTACGGATGTTATATGTTTGCGATACCAATGAGTGTACGAAGATTTTCCCGGTAAAGTTTATTGAGATGTAGAGTTCTGGATCCAACATCCTGCACGTGTCACCCAATTATTTCCCCAAAGGAGAAGAGGATTTAAAAAATCGCATAGTAATCTGCGGTACCTTCCCGGTGGCACGGTACCAGCGGAAATCTGCGGCCCATGTTTGTTCGCTGGCACGTTCTGACCATCCCAAACAAATCTGCTAAATAAACTACGGCCAATAAGAGTCCTGTTTGGAAATCGTTATAGGGATAAAATATAGTGGAAGGAATATAACATTATTAATTCACGTACAGTAACAAAAATTAAAAGGTATACGAATCGCAACCATAATTAACACGAACACAGGTCAAATAGACGCATTTTTAATTTATTTAATTCTAAAAAATAGAGAATTACATTTTCACTTACTTAGATAGAATGATTACCTAAATAAGTACATTACAATTTTTTTTTTATAATTTCTTCAAACGATTGGTATTCGCTTTGCGGCGTCATTATTAATTAACTAATTAAAAAAATACTTTGTTTACTTCATAAATAGAGATAAACATCTACATGTTTTGACAGCAATGCTGTCATCATCAGGATATATGAATACTAAAAAATAATTTCAAGTATAGACAAATGATAAACATAGACAAAAATTGATTAAAGCACGTAAGTAATTAATAAAAAAACTTTTAATGACAAATTTATATTAGAAATTATTATTATTAATAATATTAACATGAGAATAAATTCAAGGGATAGCTATTTAATTTTTTTTTAAATTATTTATTAAATTTAATTCACTATTAAACATGTAGATGTTTATTTTTATAAACAATAATTATTAGCCTGAAAAAATATATCTCTTGTAATAAAATCTTGTATTAAAAACTTTAGTTTATCAATTAATATGTAGATGTTTATTTATATTTATAAAGTTGTGCAAACATTATAAATTTTTAATTTAATTAATTATAAATTTTTATTAATTAGTTCAGTAAATTTCAGAAGGAACAATTTCTTTTTAAATATACCTAGACTTTTTCATTTTTAATTTCATATGGAAGGCGATTATATAAATTGCCCCACTCGTAGCTAATGGACTGCTTTCCATATTGTATGGTGTGTAAATGTATCGTTCAATAGGGAACTAACTCAAAATACCTCATTTTGAAAATTTTTCATAAAGACTTTGCTACGATGTAAATATTATTTTATCTACCTATAACATAATAATAGGTGCAACATGTAAGTAATTTATCAACCTATCATATCATAGGTGTAAATGGCTACATTTATTAAGTTCCAAACGGAAACATTTGACATGTTTCTCCATTGAACTAAGAATGTGCTGATTTCATTATAATTCCATAAAGAATTATCTGACCACATAATTAGCACGAATTAGACTTATTTTTTTATTGAAATATGAGATTTTTCATCATTAACTCGAAACCCAGAAATTTTCAGTTATTTCCCTATTGAACTAAGGTATCGGTATATTTTCAAGTTGTCGTGTAAAGCGTGTATGTACTTTTATGAGGTTTTAATAAGTTCTGTATTTGTATGAATAAGTTTTTTATTTTTTAATATTAAGGTACACGTTTTTTACGCCTATAGTTTTCTTATTGTTAACAGTTTTGTTTCACGTATATTTTTTGTTGGCTGTTCTAGAATTTAGTAAAAGTTAAATAGCTTTTGATTACCTTATTTTGTATAACCTGTAATTCATTCATGTATGTTTTATATACGTCTCTCAAAGTTTCAATTAATTAGTTTAGATAAGAACCATGCTATAATATAATCCTTTTTAAAAATTATTTGGTAATATATATGATATTCTGCTAAAAACGTTAGGTGAGGGAGTCATTTTATATTTAATTCCTTGTACATGTTGTTTAAATGCTATGTGTTTGTCAATGCAAAGCCTAAGGTAATTCTCGTTTGCCGAGATTTGTAAATCGAACTTTTCATTTTTAAGGGTACATGACGAGGAATAATTTATCGAGGGTTTAATTGCTTATTGCATGTATACAGCAATTTTCAAACTTATTATTCGACCTCTAAAATAATATTCCAGCGAAAATTTTAATATAATAAAAAGAACAAACGGGATAACTTTTCAAATAAAATAAAAACTTTTCGCTTATTATATTTTAGTGCGTACATATTATATTTTCGAACGTAGAGTCTGACATTTAAAAGAAAACAAAGATAAGGGGCGCTGCGATCGTTTAAAAGGATCTAAATGACAACACAGATATGGCTCATAGGAAAATAAAAGTATGTTTAAGACACAGTGGTCTTAGTCTTTTCGAAAGAAGATAATTTCATGTTTTAAACTTTTTTTATTAAATAACGCTTTTCAAGGAAGGTAATTAATTGCACGGAATGATGATTTTTAAAAATTTATTTTGAAGTTTTATTTATCGAAATAGCTATGTATTAGATGTTACATAAACAAAAAAACAAAATCAATTTCACAGATCAAAATTATAAACGAAAAAAAAAAGAAAAATTAAAATACATATTTATGATGTTTTGCCTTGTTTCTGAAGAACACATTTCAAAGACAAAGTGGGTAACTTGGTGTTGCCATTTTAATGGAATTTTGCAGTTCAAAAATAATAAATATCAACAAACAAATGCCAAGCTGTATACACTTGCTGTCCATTTCTCTCTGAAACAATTAGCAGGCGTAAAGAAGATAAAAACTGACGTTTGGTAAGAACATCACCCTCGGAAGAGGATATACTCGTATATGCACCGATTCATACAATCCTAAGAACTCAAATCTAATTACGCGACCTATAGGCAGATACCCGCTAGCCGACTTCGCCTATGTGTCGACATTCAATTTAATTATATTACTTTTATTTACTTTTTTCTTTTTTACCAAACTTTGTTACATTTTATCGTTATTTGAAAGTTAAAAGGAATGATCAATGTGTCATAAAAATATTTTTATTTAGACAGTGAAAAAATTTAAAAAAAAAACGGTTTGCTCCAAATTCATGTTCAAATGCTACATATACGCTCTTTGTCGATTTATTAAAAAAATACGATTAAACGGGCGATTATTTATCAATGATTTTGTCAAAAAACGATAGAAACTCAGCTTCAAACTTTAAAAATTAAAATGCATCGAATATTAATCGATTTCCAAAGTTTTTATGACTGTTAAAAGCGCTCTTAATCGAGTTTCGTATACCCAGTGCCCGTAAACCTGCTGGGAAATTTCTTTTGAAACCTTTTTAATATTAATTAATCACGGGGCCGTATAACTGCTCCTTCCCGTTATCAAATTCCTGAAAACTTCTTGAAACATTGGCAGGTTTTCTAACAATTCCAATAAACGCTGTCTAAACTTATTTCCATATCCGCAGGTACATTCGCTATCCATCCATCAACTGGGATAATAATTAACCCACCGTTCTGCACCGATAATACAATAGGTAAAATACTGAATATGGGGATCACAAATTAAACCATTTACAAACTATGTTGCAATTACTGCCCTTCGTTCTATATAGGTAAGACGTTCCGTAATGTCAATATTAGAATTAAAAAAAAACTTTTTTTGTAAAGATGTTTAAATAACAATAGTTTTCCAATTATCTCATTTCAACCGATCATATTTTTCATAAAGACACAGGAGTTCAAATTCTTCACTGTAAGATAATTGAGGGCCTCCATGGTCTAGAGGTAAGGCTCTCGACTACGAATCCGAAGGTCGCGGGTTCAAATCCCGGCGTGCGCAAGTAAATTTTATTTAATAAATTTGTGCTGTTTCACAATTAATTCATTTAAAAATAGTATATAGTATATTTGCGCACGTTTCAGAGTGGAAGATATTCTCAGTATGAAATGGCTTTTAGCCGTGTTTGGTAACCAGAACTGAATAGCCATGTATTTCCCCACCTTCCTGTTCCCCTTCTTCTTCCCCTCACCAATACCTTCAGCTTCAAAACTTTCCCCAATTGGGGATGCCATAGTCTCACTGACTCCAGACGGTTGGGAGCAGTTGGGATTCTTGTGCGGTATTCATATAAAAAATAATAATAAAGGCAAAAAATGAGATAATTTAGAAGCGCTTGAAATTTAAAAAAATCCCAAATATTAATTATAGTATATTGAATAACCAAGTAAATTTACCGTATTTAAAATTTTTCTCAATGAACCGCTCGGTTCCTCCTAAAATCCCCTCATTTACCTTTCCCCTTTGGTCGCCTCCCACTCCAACACTTAAATATTCATGTGTGTCCGTCATTATCTTGTATCTTATGTTAGTTTTGATATAGTCCTGACGAAGGAAGGGTACTCCCGAAACCGGTTGATCATTATATGGAAATGGTTTAAAATAATATGTTAATATGATAGGATAATAATGATTCAAAGCGTGCCTTGTTTAAAATTATATTTAAATCAATTAAAAAAAAATCAACCAGATAATGCTAATAATGGTTATATTTCATAAATAATACGTTATTAAAATAAATAAAATCACCTCAAGGATGCTTAAACAATGTATTTTTGATGCTTGTTTGCTGAAATATAGTGCCATAAAATCCCCCGATCTCCGGTGTTTCACATCCAGTCGTTAAGCTGGATATAATTGAACAGTTTACATTTATTACTTATGTTAATCATTTTATTAATAGTACATATCTATTTATTCAAAATATTGTTGATAAGTGCTGAAAATGAGGAGAAAATATCGGTTACGCGTAAAACGCACGCTACGCCTATTACAGAAGGCAGACCACCGGCTACTACTGAGCGAAACCCCGCACCCCTATCGCTCACTACCCCACTACGTACGTATTCATTAATAAATGTGATCCCGATTTATGCGCAAAACATTTTTTTCTGTTGCGTTCGATAAATTACCTAAAATATGAATAGTGTGTTTAGTACGTTTGCCGATATTGAAATAACGTCAAATCAGTGGACAGCAAATGGTAAAGAAGGATTCAACATGGGTTGATTCATTTACCACACCGACATCTCTGTATTCTAACCATAAAAATCATCACTATTTTAAGATTATTGATTGCACTGAAGCAAAGGTATTAGTCATTACTTTCAAAATTGTTGACAGACAATTCTGAACAATTTTCCTTTTGCCAAAACAAATGTTACAACTACAAATGAAAAAGGTTGGTAGCTACTTTTTTTATCTTTTTATTTTTATTTTTTTAATCCAAAATAGTCAACACATAAGCAGTAATCTAGCAAAAACCATTTTATACTAGAACAAGATGCGTAATTATAAATTTTACGCGTGATTTAAATTTTTAAATATACATTTTAAAAATGAACCCTCGACCTACATGATTTTCATATTTGATGACCTATGTGGTCGAGTGGTAAGATTTTTTACTGCCGATTGAGTGGTACTGGGTTCCAAACCCGGCGGGGCAAAATAAGTTTGAATTATTGTTTATGGATTATTTCATCCGGAATTTCATTAAAATCGTAACGCTGTAGGTGCATTGCAGACAAGCTACTTGCAGTAGTGCTTAGCGAGTCCAAATTCCCATTGGATGAAAATAATATTATCAAAAAATAAAATGAAAAAAAATGACCTCGTTCCGGAGTAATATATACGATCAGTTGATTCGAAACGTTGGTTGTTTGAAAATGTTTTAGCCACCTTAGTGACCAGATCTGAATAGCCAGGTACTTTTTACCTATTTCTTCTATATCTAATTTCCCTTCTCACTCCCCACATCTTCACAATATAACCATATCGGAGATGACATTGTCCCATAGGCTCCGGGTAGTTGGGACTCTTGTGTGGTATTTACATTAAATAATGGCAATTTACTTGGCTAAATATTATATTCTTGACCTTATTGGAGTGCCCGACGCTTACTTGTTTGTACCTTCGCACAAAAGTTCATATCGTTTCACTTATTTATTATCTTTATATCAAAATCAGTTCCAGGAAACCTTTTGAAATAAAACCCAAATAAAATTTCCCAAATATAAAGGTAAGATCAAATAAGCAAATATGATTTTAATTAAAATAATAAAAAAGAACAATATCTTCCAAAATAAAATAAAATAAAAATCTAAATTTATTTTCAAAGTCTCGTTCCACTATGAGCGCTTCCCATTGTGTAATGTTCAGCATAAAATTAACATAGTCTATTGTTCCCGATATTATGTACCCTAGTGGAAGGTTTTGTTTGAGAAATAAATTAGCATGCGTGGATAAACATTTTAATTTACCTACTTCTGATCATTTCTTCTTGTTTTTTCGACTGGAAAATTCAACGCGCCATATCTTTTAGCGACTCGGAACTTTTTTGTTTTATCCGTTCGTGCCCTCTGAATAAGGAGAAAACCCGACAAAGTCTTTTAGAAGACGATCCCACTGGCGTAGCAATGTCACGCCAACTTGTCTCCCGGATTTTATTCCTCGGATGTTACATATTTGAATACTTTACTTGTTATACCCTATACTCAATGTTTATCAATTTTATATTTCAGTTAGCGTTAAATTAAATCTTATTATTATTATTAGAGTAAAGCGCAATTGAGGTGAACCTTCACAAAACTGTACTATAGTAAATAATTCTTAATTTTATTATTATTAGAGTAAAGTGCACTTGAGGTGAATCTTCACAAAACTGTGCTATAGTAAATAATTCTTTTTATTATTATTATTATAGAAAAGTGCACTTGAGGTGAATCTTCACAAAACTGTTTAATAATAGATACTTCTAATTTTTATTATTATTTGAGTAAACCGAAATTGAGGTGAACCTTCACAAAACTGTGCCATAGTAAATAATTCTTATTTTTATTATTATTAGAGTAGTATAACCCTCATTTTTGAGGTATCAAGTTACAATCGTTTGTTACATACTAGAAGAAGATATTAAGGTAAGGGCAAACCCTTATCCTTAAAAGGAACCGGAATACACTCCCAGCGAGGCTTTTCCTCAGCCCAAATGCTACTTCTTCAGTTTTCTATCGCGCAGTTGTTGCTTGGATTATTATTTGTTATGTTGTGGCTGCGCGCGTCCATTACCAGTACCTCCTCTATACTTGTACTTCCTACACGCGATTGTTCTACTGGCGTCCTTTGACTCAGTCACAAACACACCGACACGGAACGTAGCGTATTACTACGTATGAACTACATTCTCGAGCTCGGGTACCGTTGTATAATCTCGTCGAGATTGTAAAGCGGGCAATATCTATGGGTTTCAAACAAATTACTATTTCACAATCGTAAAAAAATTTAGATGACCGACTGTATTCGCAATGCATTGTATCATATAATCATGTCATGTGAAACGATGCACCATTTCCAATCAGTATAAATTTAAACATAGTTCACCTAGTGTCTAAAAAATACACCGACCTGGAAACACGGGACCGCCCAACCTAACCCACCGGACCAGACGGTCGTCACGCCACTGGTTGGCACAGTTGTTTTAGAATTACCAGCACAGGATAAAGTTATTCGATTGAACTCCGCGCGAGACAATAAAAGACAGGTAAGAAATTTACTCGTAGAAATTGTTTGAGAACCTGTATATTAGATCTTGGTCCATTTTAACCCTAGAATGGAAGCATCTTTCCTTAGCCCATTTGTTCCAGACACTTTGGGGTCCTGTACATAGACTGTAGAATAGGGTGCTGCCCATGTCGTTGTAGTAGCCGTAATGTCCAGGGCATCGGGCTCGCTCCGGGTCTCCAAATATTATTCCTTTGCAAGGGGAAACAATCTCGATTTTTGTAAATTTTGCGAACTGCTGTGGTCGGGTATCCAGGGATGAGAAGAGGCGGAGGTCTAAGCGAAGTCCAAGTAGAAGAGGTAGCGTTGGGTCGAGTGAAGAAGTGGAAGTACCTTGGTACGGACGGTGCGCCCGTATTTATACCCCCGGGCGCTAAGCCAGGCGAGATGTTGTTTAATTTGCAGCGCGTCCCTATCTCGCCTGAGGCGAGTGTTTTGCGAGCTCGTGGCATGCGCTGTGTAATTATCAGCAAATCGTTATGCTTTACATGATATTGGCCCTCTCATGTTCTTCCTCTCAACCCAAACTGCCTCCCCCTAGCATCTTTATTTATTTTGTTATTGTGCATACAAGAAAAAATATGGGGTCCCAGGCCCAGTTACAATCAAGGAATTCTTACGTATTATATCTAAACATATCTTTTTATTTTATTATATTTTAATACTAAGAGGAGTCCAGTCTGTCTTACTGTGTTATTTATTATTTTATTTTGTTCATTCAAATCATTTTATGAAAAAGTTATCCAAAGGCCTCGGCAGCGATTAAAACCCAATGAGCTAGGATTGGCCCGAGCGCTCATCCAATCGAAGACACCCAGGCCTTACCAGGTGAGGGTAAATGAGGACCGGGGTTAACGTCTGGTAGGGATTCGTAAATATTAAGCGGAGGGGTATCTGTTGACCATTTCACATTAGCGCTCTGGTCTAGTTATAATATTTAGGGAGCTGGTGGTGAGAGGAGCGTGGGAATTTTCACACGACCCGTTCTGTATAACATTAGTGAAAGCAAGAAGCATATTTTACTGCTATTTTATCAGATTAAAGAATATCTTGAGAGGAGTAAAAAGTGTAAATTAGGGTTAGGTGAACGGGGTAATATAAGGTACGAGGAGAAACATCAAGCGAATATTGGTTGAAGCATATGTATGAATTTCTAGAAGCATATTATTTGTGGTGCGTATTTACTCTTCATAAATGAAATCTCATGGCAAACAATATATTTATACGTTTTGAAAATCGCGAGCGAATAAATACGAGTATATTTTATTTTATATTCCCAAACTCTGTCAAAAAAAAACACATAATCCCCACCGAAAATGAAATATAACGTCCAATGCGTAATAATGTTCGATTTGTTTTAAATAATAAAAAAAAATAGTTTAATTAGGGTATTTGAACATGTTACAAAAATATTTAATACTGTTTTATATCCACGGGATTTTCTAAGCGTCACATTATTATATTTGTAATGTATATTCCTGGAAAATAATTTGTTTTTTCTGGCTTTGCTTGTGTTTATATAGTTTTCTATTGATACATTTACATATTCCAGTCAAAATGTTTCAATGCATTTGTGAAGCACTTATTTTTAAAACGTAGCGGGCTCAACATGACACCTGTGCGCTTTGTAACGATGGATATGCAATAATAGTGTCACTTACTTTCTACTTCGTGGTAGAAATACTTAATACGTGTGAGAAAATCCCTGATGGTTCGAATACGAGAATAGCAGATGTGTTCACCTCTCCTCGTTTTTCCTCGCATCGGATTCGTGCCAATTTTTTGTTCTCAAATCAACGGACTCGAGGCGAACCATCACCAAAGGTAAGAGAGGTTTGCCTACGGGTAATGAGTAAACATCAGATTATGACCATTTGCGTTTTTTCACATACTATACTCGTACATATGCATTTATTTCGGACTTTTTGGTCGTTAATGGATATTTTACCACATTTTCCGTGATTAATGCCTATTCTATCCGTAAAATGCACAAAATATAAGCTGCTCATATTAGAAATATTATATAAGCGGTTGATATTTTTGTCTTTTCTAAGAAACCAGCAATTTAAAAAAAAAATTATTGTAAATTAATTTAATAATGTTATTATTAAGTTCTGTAAGTATTGTGAGTTTTTATTATTGTGACAGCTGTTTCGGCGTTTAAGGCCATTTTCAAACTGTCAATAATAAAAACTAGAAATACTTCCAGAACTTAATAATAACATTATTAAATTTGATTTACATTAAATTAAAAAATAAATAAATGGAGTTCTAAGAATTAAACACAAAAAAATTAATAAACAGCAATTTTTTGATTTTTTTTTAAAAATAATTGTATTCGTGTCCCTTCTCAATTATTAGCAACTGATTTGCAAAAGATGCAAAATGTTTTACTGTAACATCAACAGTAAAGGTTCTTTCTCAAATTTTATGCTTGTTTTATTGATCATTTTTAGAAGATCACTCCATATCTCCGTTCGGAAAATCGCCTTCAATTTCCCCTGTTTTTTAAGTACATATTTTAGTATTCTCCATTTTTTATCCCATATTATTGGCAGCATAATATAATATAATGATTACAAAGTTCCTAAGGAACACAATTGCAAACTAGACAGTGTCTTCGGGTTAATTTAGATTTTTGTTAATATGAGATAGGCAGAGGACCTGGGTTCGAGTTCCAGATGCGACTGAAATCTTTTTATTTACTGTCATTTTTGCCGCTTTCATATTTCATTTGGGTTATGCTAATATTATTTTCTACAATGATTAAATATTAAAATGGGGTTTTTAAATATCAATAAAAATAATTAATAATTAAAAATTGAATATTTTTTAGTCTTTACATAAAAAAAATATTATGCGGGAATTTTGAATCCGAAATCTGGAAGTTCTTGGTGTGCCCCCAAAGGTCTCACCCGTTGTTACAGATTGTTTTTCTAGGTTCTACGAGCATCAGTTCCGGGGGCAGGGGGCCCTGGCCTCGTGCCCCGAATGCCTATTGGGTAAAGACGGAACTGCCAATATGGGAATTGTTAGTCTGACACATAACAGTAACGTGTACCAAATCATGTGTCCTTGTAATTTCACGAATTGTAACATCAACATCTCACCCAATAAACGCGAATCTATGTATTCGTCAAACAGTTTAATAAGAAAATGGTGTAAATTTGATTAAATTATTCCGCGAGGTGTTGACGAATACCGCGGCGGTACAGTATCATCTTTATTCAAACACGTAGGCCTTAATATTTATGGCTTCATCTCGCAGTTGTTAAGTTCGGCGAGGAGCGTGAACTTATATTACAAGGCAAGACACAGTCATCTTCATTAACTTGAATAATAGAAGAGCGCGCTGTGTGTTTTATGGTGATGAGATATCAACAGATTTCGTCCTTGGTTAATAATACATTATGAACTCGTGTGACCCACTTCCTCAATGAACAATCAAGACGCGTAATTGAACATATATTTATTCCTCGCCAATTAGGCATTGAATATCTTGCTTGGATATGAAATGCAAAATACATTTTATTTTTTTTTGACAAGACGGTAGGGGGTAATTTATGTAAGGTTGATTTTGTTAGCAGCAGAGCTCGGATTTATACATCACTTCACTTATTTATTTCGTCGGGAAATTTAGAGCAGCGAATACCAAACGGTTGGCAGAATTTTCTTAGAGTTTACCCGGAAATTTTTCGATCTGACTAACCATAACGCAGTTTTCACTGGGGCAGGGAGGGAGGTCGGAACCACAAATACCTTGACACACATTGCCTGCTTCTTCTATATTCATACATCGTCTCATACACACTTTTTTTATTTTTCCAACTACCATATTGGTATGTCGGACTGGAATGAGCGATTTAATTTGGCGTGTCATGCCTTTCTGACATCCACGACTTATTCTTCCGTTCACGTCATACTAAATATATTCCCCTAACACTTATTTCTGATCAAACTGTCTAAGTATCCCTTTCTTAATCTTGTTATTAAAGCTTACTTACGAGTTTATCGGAATTCTTTACGGCAATCGATCTACTTTCGTCCTTCATCAGCCTCATAATAAAAACATTAGGGTTGGTATTAGAACACCAATATGTACTGTTAGCCTTACTTTGAGAACTTTTAATCTATGACTTGTTCTTCGTAATAATTTACTTCTAGGTTGTTTGGTTTAAAAGAAGTAGCTTTTTCAATTAGTCTAGTTCTTTGCTTTTTACGAATCAATTGTGAACCATATTGAACATAGATTTCGATGGCCTAGAGCACAGATTTGCTAAGTGAAGTATTAAATTACAATAGGCCGCTTGCATCACATTTAGAAAAAAAAATCCATTAAGAAATTTAAAAAAAAAATTCATATAAAAAATACAAAAAATTGTCGTATTTTTGTAACCATGTCAATTTTTCAAAATTTACTTCGCAAAAACAGACCATTTTTTTATAAACCGGAAGGATGGGACATAATTGTGTGTACATAACATGGTCAGAAAAAATTTTATTGAATTAGCCAAAAAAACATGAATTCTTCATGAACGGCAGAGGAGAATGTCGAAGCGTACCAAAAATGCAATATCTCATCAAAATATTTTTTCCTTGATCCATCTTATTGATTATTATAATGTTTAACGCCTGAGAAAACAGCCGAAAATTCTTGTTCTTAAACATACCTAAATCTTGTACCATTTGATTGATATTATTCAACTTTTCAGATGTTAATAATACTCATATAATATAGTTTAATTTTGCGAAAGTTTACACTCTCCCCAATATGCATATAAGCCGCCGAGCCGGAAGGCCGATGGTACAAGATTCACGTCATAATATCTGTTAAAATTCTAAACGGGTAGTGTACTGGCGAATGCTGTGTTAAGTTTTATTGTTTAAGTATGGGTTTATCTAACTACCGTAAGATCCGAGATCGTAAAAAGAATCACAAATATTGTAAATTTCCAAAAATACTTTTGCTACAACTACAGGAAAAAGATTTTTCGTCATACCAAAAATTGATGCTTTCAGAAAAAATGGCATTCAGCTATCAGAGTAACATTTGTTACTCTATGATGGCTATTTGAAAATTCAACTGACAATAATCATAACAGGTATTTATAATATTATACATAGGTATGTTAGTTGTAAGAATCTAGTTTTAAGTCATAGTTGTTAATTATTGTATATAAAATATGCATTTGGTCATAAATATGTAATAGTTTTAAATATGTACTAGGTGTAAATATGTGTTAGGTTTATATTCTAGTTATACCTACTTAAGTCTAAATTGTAAGTCACTAGCTATAAGCCATAGATGTAAGTCACTAATTATAAGTCTCAGAAGTTAATTCCTAGCTATAAGTCTTACTTATAAGCCATTAGTAATAAATTTTAGCAAGTATTGGTTGTACGTCAAGTCATATGTTATTTAATTAATCGGAAAGCGCCCTTGAGGTGATTTTCCCACGAAAACGGCGTTATAGAAGTAATCCAATTATTGATTGGCTGAACGGTACACAGACTGACCCTAAATTAAATCAATTTCAATCATTTTTCATATCAAAAAGATAACTTTATGATTTCGTAAAACAACGTTTGCAAGTTATACGTGAAGCTCTGTCAGATGTCAGTTAAAACGTCAAGTATCAGTGTTGCTATATTGAAAAAAAATCGTAGTGAAATTTTATGAAAATAAGTGAAGAAAATCATGAGCCGGTCATTTTTAAATAATGACGTCACGAGCTAAAAACGCTGATTGTTTATTTTATTACAAATAAACTATAAATTTCTAAATCTTATCAGTAACATTTTTGTAATCTTAGTAGAAACATGTATCCACACGATTTGCAAGTCATTATAAAATGAATGCATGTGGCCTATTACGTGTTTTTTAAAGCATTTCTAAAGATTATTTATTTTGTAAATTGACGTTTCGTCGTAAATTTATATTACTTATTTCATCTAGATTCACAGCAATTTTGTTGCTTTAAATTTCATAATAAACCTTGAATATTATTTTATCGGGAATTTTCAAATTGCACATAGGCCATAGCTTTATAAACAGACTTTTTTTTAACCTTCTTTATAAAATTGTTATACTCTTGGTGAAATTAAATCACCTGAACAATCGTTGAGTTTGGAAACCACTGCTCTGTAGAAATCAGTGTAGGTATCCAATAAGTTCTTGAAAAATAAAACATGATGAATTACAAGACGCAGAAAGGCAACCGCTAGCAATTTCTCAACAAAAAACCTTTTCACTAACATAATTACTTAGTTCCTGGAAGACATTCCACCGGTCTCTCTCTCTCCCAACAAGTATACCCAGCGAAGGTATTTTTAAGTAGTACCCGCAAATAAAAAGCTCTATTGGCAAATTCAGCGAATAACCCTTGGAATTCGGAACCGAGTGAATGTCGGTAGTCCGTTCGCCATATTACTCGGTTAAAGCATTACACAGCCTTTATGTGGAACCTACATTTGCAAAACAAGCTTTTTTTATTTACGGTTATGTTTAGGTAGGGTCGAGAAATGAAATTACTGTAAATGTAATTATTATTTTGTACAGTTAGCTTCAATCCGTGAGTGAATTTGTGTTCTGGGGAAGAGCAACATACTCGTACATTATTATTCCACGTGCACGAACACACAATTGAAAACAAGGTAAACCTACCCCCTATCGTTGAGTCAGGTTTTTTTATTATTAATTTCGAATCGCTGAATTTATATTTCTTGATTTTACAAATGAAAATGCTGGTATGATTTTAAATTAATATTTATTTGAGGTCCTCGCTAACAGAACGGTTTAGTGGCTACGATGCTTGGCTACGAATACAGAGGTCACGGGTTCGAATCCCGGCGTGCGCGAGTAAATTTTTTTTAATCATTGAAGAAGATAACATTAACAAATCTCGAATGAAACATGAAAGAAAAATGATCTGAGAATCGAAGACAACAGTAAGTTGATAGTAAGCCACCGATACCTTTTTATTTCCGCTGTCTTTTTCTGTTTTATGTTCCATTTCTTAATATTACCTTCTTTTTTGTGTTATTTCCCAATTTAATAAAAAATAATGTATAGTATATTTGCGGCACGTTCCACAATGATAGATACTATCAGTATCACCCTATTGAAACACCACCATTCAGAATCAAAACGTTGCTTGAAATGGCCTTTTCCATATTTGGTGACTAGATCTATATAAGCAGGTACTTCCCTACATTTCCCTTTCCCATCTCTTTTGTCTGCTCACTACCTTCAGCCTCACAACATACACTAATTGGTGATATTGTCTCACTGGCTCACCGGGTCGGGGGCATTCAGGACTCTTGTGCATAATTCACAAATACTATTCCCATGTATTTTTATTAACACAAAAATAACGCTGCCACTCTTGGTGTTGTGATGTTGAATCTGATATCGGGTTGAAAGTCCTGTTAAAGAATATTTCGCAAATAAATAAACGCGAGAAACTAAATTTGAAAATATTTTTCCACTTTCAAATATTTCCTAGTTTTCTCTCTTGTTATTTTGATACTTACATTTTTTTATCAGACCTCATGTCAAATAATTTTTCTTAGTTCCCTTTTAAAAAAATATCCCACCAGGAAAATATTATCGTTTCTTAAAATTCTGACGGAAAAAAGGATTCATAAGTAAAAAAAAATAATTTCACGTATCTAAGAAGTTGTTGCTTTCAAACACAGGGTTTATAGCTCGAGGCTATAATGACATAATACATTATGGGGTGAATTAAGATATATTATCGTTTATAAATGTCACAATCATGTAAAATAATCGCATCGCTATTGTATTCATAGAAAAAAAAATTAGAACATTACTAAAAAGATTAATTTCTGAAATTGGGCATGAGCAAACTTTCATAAAAAGGGATAATATGTCATTTTAAATTAGTTAATTAATAATTAGTTAGTAAAGTTTCAAATTATTGCGAATAAATTTTATTGAAGTTTCATTGTTTTATTAATTTTTAATTAAAATAAAATTAATAATTCTCAATTAAATATGAAACGGAAAATACCCAGAAAAAAAAATAGCGGCCGTAAACAGGGACTCAGGAACCCAGATCCTCTAGCCTTACCGGGACCAACACTGTCCCAATTGAGCTATTGAGACCTAAATAACTATGTTGGTTGCCAATATATCCTATTAAGAACTCCAACGATGGCAGCCTATAAAAAATATGGGAAAATCTTGTTTGTATTATAATTAGGTTTCCATAGCTCAATTGAGAGAGTGTTGGTCCCAGTACTATAGAAACAAGTTTCAAGTCCCATTTGCGACCGTTACCTTTTTTGTTTTTATCTGTCTCATATTTCAATAAGAATTATTAATATTATTTTCTTCAGTAATTAAATAAGGTTTCAATTCAAGAAACGTTATCGTTAATTTATTTTACGTAACTCGGGTTTGTTGTTGTTTATATAATGACCGCATTTAAAACCTGGTTTATTTTATACGGTATTGTTATAATTCCTTGAAATAACTAATTGCTTTGTTGTCTGAAAATATCCGAAAAATCTTTTTTTCTACTTTTCCCTACTTATATATTATTTACATTTTTCAAAACAATTCATTCTTAGAAATTTTTTACTTTCCTGAGAGTTTTTTTTGTGTGTATTTGTGACGTGGGCGAACTTTTAACAAGAAAATAATATAGGTACCTATTAAGAGTTTTCTATTGGTCCATAAGACGAGCGATGAAAAATATTGGTTTTGAATGTTGCCGGGAACAAAGTTTTATATCCAGGTAGAGAGTTCGCTCCAAACTCCTTTGTTTAAATGGAAAAAGTTTTTCAGCGCAATAATTCCACACGGGTACTCCGTATTCCAAGGTAGGTCTGGGAATATTTAGATGCTGGATGCGATTTATACTTCGTCAAATATATTTTTCGATGCATAAGTTCGTACTTACATTTTAACTTAAAAAAATAAATTAAAATGTAAATGTAAGTACGAAATACTTAATTGAATAATGATCAAATACTTAATTACATAATTATTGAATACTTAATTAAATAATTATTAAATACTTATTTAAATAATTTAATTAAATACTTAATTACATAATTAATTAAATGCTTAATTAAATACTTAATTAAATACTCAATTAAACACTTGAGCATTTTCACTTTTGTGAAAATGCTCCAAAGTGGAGAATTTTCAAAAACTTGGAATATTGTTAAAAATGTGTGGAAGATTTAAAGTTTATTATCTGATCCTGATCATCGTTAAAATAATGTTATTTTAATATGTACGTTAGTTATTTAAACAAAATAAAACACAGATTGAATGACTAATGCATGGCGGTCATTAGCAAAAAAAACAATTTCTCTGGAATAATCTCAGATAACGATGAACAAGGTCATTAGAAAATATGCATTATATAGAATGCATCTTTTGCCTATTATAATAGGAAAAGTACAACCTCAACCATTATAGCAGAGAGGTGAGCATCATTAGTAAAAAAAGTGTTTATTCCGAGTGTGGGGACTACTAACTAAGGTATGTACATTATTTTGTAACGATAATTTTTGGTAGTCATCCAACTTGTATTAGTTATTAGGGAGACAATTTTGTTTTGTTCCCTGGCTTGTATCGGATTTTAGCTCTGTGGGCCGTGAAAACTTGTATGGCAACGTTTACAAGGTAATACACTTACATCGGCCCCCGCCCAGTATATTGCCATACAAATTGCATCGGCCGTTAAAAATGGGCCGGCAAACGATACATGCGTCTTCGCGTTTAAGGATCATTCATGTAAATTCCAAACAGTTTTTCCGACTTCTGATCTTTGATGTTTTGCCGTAAAATGCTGGTTTATCGTAAAAAATGCTTACCCTGGTCCCAGGTTCCCAGTGGAGGCCGCACTGTTGGGTCCGCCCCCCGCGCCGCCGTGCCGGAAGTCATCGTCTATATCCAGCACGTTGGCCAGCAGGGACTTGGAGGACCTCTCCTTCAGCTCCAGCTCCTTCATCCTGTTGCTCATCATTATCGTCTTCCTGGTGATCTTCTTCCCCGGCCGGGACATGCCCAGCATCCAGGGTAGCCACTGCAGGAACACTGATTTTATCTGGAAATAAAGGATAACGTTTGAATTTGATGAGACGGGACATTAAAGGTCATAAAACTAGCTCTAATTTATCACGTCATTTCCAGGGAACGCTACTTAAACTACTCTGTCTTAGCACGCACTCCTTGAGTTGATGGACACGATTTAAGATTTTCTCGGCCAAGAGGATTATATTTTTTTGGATTGGACATATGAGTATAGAGCGACTGAACGGCGAAACAACTGTAAGAAATACAAATGTCGCGTAAGTAAATCGAAAGTCGGAGTACAGAATAAATGTGTTGGGTCACGTCAAAAGTCGGCATGACAGAATAGTATTGAGAATGAATAATGCTGTATTTCTGTTGTTTGTCTTTTGAGAGAAGAGGCCATGTTGCGGACAGGCGTGAATCAAATTTTCCCTGATGAGAGACACCGTAAGGCTGTCCGAAAGGTTGGCTCAAGAAAGATGGGGTAGCGTAATACTGCTAAAAACCACAAAATGTAAAAGAAAATATAACTCCTACTTTATTGACTTTTGTATATATTCTTGCACATTATCTTCTGTTACACCGACTCTTGATATGACTCGGCTCGAGTACCTGGTTTCCTCGATATATATTTTTAAGTCCACGATTCGCTTTCACGTTATAAAATTACTTCGTCCATCTACTCTACATATCGACCGCTTGGAATAACAAGGTTCCATCTGACACTGACCCTATTCTGAGATAACGGGCTTCAAAGATTTAAATGACTGTATTTCAATACGTATTCAACTTTATATTGTTTTGAGTATGCAAACACGGTTAGTTGTAGGTTCTTAACTGATTTTAAGTTTTATCGAGGATCATTATTAATTAGAAATATGAAATCTGGGAAAGTAATTTTATTAGTTGGAACCTTGTTAGGCAATTGAGTGATCTCAAGTAAGTGGACAAGGTTCCATCGCAAGGTGGAGCCTTGTTCACTTACATATTCTTTCAGAAATGAAGTTTTCGGTGTACTTCTCTCTTGTGAAATTGTGTTAAAATTCACACTATTACGAAATTTAGGAATGCAATCAAACAATAAATAAAAGACATCAATATTTGTTTATTCTGAGAGGTGTTGTGATTTATAAACAGCAAAAATAATAATCATTAATAATTATAATTATGAAAGAAGTATGTTCAATAAAAAATCTGCAAAAATGGTAAGCACAAGATCCTTAATATAGGGAATAATTAAAATAATACAAGATTTGTCTAACTATAAAAAGCAAAAATAATAATATGTACCTAAGTAATTATGGTTATTAAAATAAAACAAACAAAAATAGTATCCGAGATGGTACAAATAAAGAGTGAATAAACAGTATTATGTATTAACCCATGTATTAAATAAACCGATGTTTAAAACTTTAGCAAATTGGTAATATTTTCGATCTTCGAGAGGCATGGAGATTAACATATATTTTTATATCATTCATTTTTTGTTGAGATACATTACTTGCGAGTTTCTTAAGTTTTTCCGTTCAATCAACGTGGAAATTGGAAATGCCAATTCAGCGTTCAAACTACTATTTCTCCTTCTCGGTTTATCACGAATTATTAAGTTTTCAGTTTTCAAAACATTACAGCTGAAGACATTTTTATACTCCACTTCATGCATGTTTTGTGTAAACCGAAGTATAGACACTTTTCAAAATGGTATTCGCTTCGAAGCACTGCATTATCTTTAAAATCATTAGCCCTCATTTGGAAAACTCCAAGTGGCTTTCTTCTATTCGATGACTTCATTACTTCATACTCAGTCATGAGACTGGGGGAGAAAAGAACTTGGTCTTGAACATGACCTTCTCAATGGCACTGTGAGCATTGTCAACTTCATGTATGCAGGAATGGCCAGGTATCGAGTACTTTATGGTAATCGAAGTTATTTGTGGATTTTTATTGAGAAAATATAAAACAGCAGTATTTATAAAAGAATTCCTATTTTGCGGAATACACGAATCACTCCATGTTATCAATTCAGTGAAATTATTCTCAGCAACCTAAAGCTAATCTAAAATCTTTTTAAAAGAACTCGCTAAGTCATTTTCAGCAAAACCTGACTTACTCTGATTCCATATCGCACAAAATATATAGTTTTGATTACCGAGTAGTGTGCAGTTAAATTGTAAACATTCAATTTTCTTTTATAATGGAAGGTATTTACTTCTGCTCTCGGACATGATATAACGTTTTGTAAATCAAAATAAAGGACAGGTATATCATTTTTCCTATCAGAATCCCTGTTCTCTCTCATAGCCATCTTAACTTTAATATGATTTTCATACTTTAATTGCAAATATTCAACAGATTATCATCTTTTGGATCCAGCTGTTCTTTTCAAAGATCACATCTATCAGATTTTTCATGTGAAAACTTAAATTAAGTTTGGTCATATAAATATGCCTGTAGATGCTCCATTTCACTGCCGTTGTATTCACCTCTTCGCAATATTTTGTGTACAAATCATACATTTTCACCACCTCCAGATTCGACTCTAAATACTGCCTCGGCAGTAGTTCGACTCCACCATGTGAAATAAAGCAACATGCTCCATCACTTATTTTATTTCATCTGCAAGAAAACCGTACAGAAAACAGTCGGCAAATGTGTCAGAATCACTATCTGATAAAACAGAGGACCTGGATTCGAGTCCCAGATTCGACTGAAATCTTTTTATTTTCTGTCCTTTTTTCCGGTTTCATCTTTCATTTGGGTTATGTTAATATTATTTTCTTCAGTGATTAAATATTAATAAAGAAAATTTATACTTAAAATTGCAACGCGCGGAAACCTAACAGTTCGTCACATGGAAAGCTCTGTATGGATTAATGTGAAATGAGTTACAAAATAACTCTTTAAGTTGAAGTAACAAGGTTCCATGTGCACTTGAAACCTTGTTTCAGAAATTATAGTGAATTACTGATGCAGTTTGAACTTTTAACACTTTCTAATTCCGTTAATATTCACTAGGTTTTGTTGGTGTCTATAGAAGAAATGAAGAATAGTGCACTTGGAACCATTTCCAATCAATAACTCAAATCAGCCCAAATCGTCAGTTGGAACCTTGTTATTCCAAGGGGTCGATATCCGAACTAAAGAACGTCAGAAGGATAACATTTTTTTTAATCAGTAGATTATGGTTTAACAAAGAATATTACCCGGCAACAACAAAAAAACTCCTTAAAACGGGTTACTGACAGCATCGAGTATACGACAGAAACGATAAAACAACATGGATAGAACAATATTTATGGAAATATGGGCCATAACGGGATATCTAACGAATTTTGACTATAAATAAAATACGGAAATCATAATACTTTTCTATTGTTGTCTCCCTCTAATATTTTGTTCTCTTTTCTCTCTTTTTTGTATTCTCTCTATTTCACTCTATTGTATTCTGTAACTATACATAACCGGTAAATTTGTATTAATCTTTAGTCACTATATTTGCCCTGACGAAACTTGAGCTAAGCGAAAGCGGTTGACGAAAAATAAAATATATTCGTTGTTTATAACAAAGCGTTTGTCTCATTTAATATGATGTCAAACCACAAAGTGACAGCTTCTTATGAAAATATTATAAACAAAATAATTACCGAAAGTTTGTTGAATCAGTTATATATTCGTGTACCACGGCATGTTTTACATAAAAAAAAATAATAATAAGCAAAAAGGGATAAGCTTGTAAAGAAACAAACATGATTTCATAATTATAACGTTTTTTCTCAGTACAGACACTGACAAAAATTACTTACACTGGAATGGATCATATACATGGAAGCTTGCGGTTTCATCGTTATCAACACCTAAATAAGAAATGTCTGTAAAATGCAAAACATAATTTAAAAAAAAACGAGCAGTGCGGACATATCCCTGCACTATGCCTGCATAGGTGACACTGGTAGCCATTGGCAAGACGTCGGTTCCGCTCAGTTTATTTAGGCTGTTACCTTTCTAGAGGAGGGGGTCCCGTTATGCCCCGGTATCTCATCTTGCCTCCTCTTCTCATTTATGTGATTTCTGTCACTCTATCGTCTTTTAATACCCCTTTGGATATTACATACGTAAGGTTTTATACCTTGTCGGTACTTCTCCCAGCAAGTAAGCTCGTGGCCAATAACAAGGTGGTAAGCACGATCGCATGTTAAAAAACGCGTACATAAAAGAGCTTTTAGATGCTCAGCTGGAAAATGTGTTCAAATGAATAATACCTTTCGGGCGTAATTACTTTGAGCCGTGAGATTAATTACCATGCATGTAAATGAAACACTTAAACCAAATTCCTAAGCAGTTTAACGCGGGTACTCTCTGTGTGTGACATGCATTTTTAAAGTCCATGTGGGAAACTCACACCCGCTAAAACTTTGTTTTCCACCGATCGAATTTCTGAATCCTCAACACTTTTAAAAATTAACAAAATGGCATTGAGTTTTTTACTACGTATTTTTACTATACTTATTCTAACGCAGTGGTGGTTCAAGGCCTATATCATTTGGAGTTCAATCAAAGAAACAAATTCCTTCACTTATATGAATAAATCCTTTGTTGGTCTTTTACGTATTACATGTACATATTTTTTCGCCAGATCTAAAAGAATTTTATGATATCGATGCACCAGAGACTATCGACCTAGCATCAAAAAACAATTCGGCGCTTCATTAAAATGTCTGTGGCTAATGATTAATATAATCTAGTAGATTACAAAAAATAATAATAAATATAAAATTCACAATTTACGCAAGACACTATTCGTTTTTATATAAAAAAAGTTACATATTCAGTAATTATAACAATTTAAAACGCAATGATCATAGAAAAAAATCTATTCCGTATAGAAGCGGTGTAAATAAATATCAGAGACGCTGCGCACCCGCGGAGCTAGTCGATTCCATATTTTGCATGAAATGTTTCTTATGACAGAAAGTACCACAGTCCCTGAATTAATAACGCACGTATGGAACTCATTTTGGACTCTCAGGCAGTATTATCTATAATAAATTTGATAGGGTGCTGTTTAAAGTACGGTATAATTATTATACCGGTTTGTCTTACTTTTATATTTTTTTTTATGTGGGTTAACTGCAGAAACGCACCCTAGAGAAAACCGACTCAGGTCTAACGTTGAGAATCAGAACAGTTAGTTGTTAAACATTGTTTATTCGTATGTATGGTATGGAAACATGGACATTAAACGAGGCATTAACACGAAAGACAATACTTGAAATGTAAATATATATTTTTAATCATTGAAGATAATATTAATAACTCTCAAAATGAAACATGAAACCAAAAAAGACACAGAAAGGAAAAAAAAATAACGGTAGCAGCTGGGACTCTACCCAGGATCTCATTGTTTATCCGGGGCCTTCAATGATTAAACATATATTACAATGAGGTTTATAAGTTTCAATAAGTTATTCCTAAATTTAAGGAAATTTATATATAAATATATAATAAATATATAAAATATGTATAAATATATAATATATGTATAAATATATAATATATATATAAATATATAAATATATAAATATATAAATATATAAATATATAATCACCTCTTCCCGTACTATGTTGATCTAGTAAGATTTACATGACCTTTGTTGATCTACCTTTAACACCGTTTATCTTGGCTCCGGTGGGACACATCTGCACGAGTTGGCAACAGTGCCTTAATCATTACCAAGGTTGTCAGTTTGCAACTGACCCCAGTCGGTATGTTCGTCATCAAAATATAACAAAATTGCTCCAGTTTAACGGTTATTTTTTATTCATTTACTCTCCTTTCGTTGCTCCGATTGATGTATTCGCAGTTTCTAGATACAAGTTGATCTAAAATGAATGTGTATTCAGTTTCTAGATACAAGTTGATCTAAAATGAATGTGTATTCAGTTTCTAGATACAAGTTGATCATATATGTTTTATTAATTTATTCTCCTTTCGTTGCTCCGTTTGATGTATTCTCAGTTTCTAGATACAAGTTGATCTAGAAATTAATATGTATGTAGGTACCTACAACGAAGATTGTTAACATGGGCTGAGGCGTGCGGGGAGAGAGGGGGGGGGGAGTTCGTCAGACGGAAAGAGAACGCTAACCTACGAATTCTCTATCTCACAGTCCAGCCGCCGGCGTTGTTCACCGCTGAGCCCTGCTTTTCGGCGGTAGGACATGTTGATTTTTAAATATCACCTCTAGCGCGCTGACAAAATACAATTAATTTGAGAACAATTTCTCTTACTCAAAATGATAAGGTGGTATTATTTTGCATAATTTATTCTGTTAAAAAATATGTGGTTATTGTTTTTAACAATCGTATAAGTTACAAAGGAATAAAAATATTCCGTTCAAAGATGAAAAATTAACTTTATCAAAGGAATAATAATATGAACCTTTCTAATCATGATCAATGAGCTAGGTTAGAAATAATATAGTTTTAGTCAAACTGTGTTTTATCGGCGATATCAAAAATATTTTTGCGCGAAATCTTCTAATGAGCGAGTAATTGTGCTATTTTCTCATATATTAAAAAAAAATATTTTATGGTTTAACCCAAGATAATACTAAAAAATATAATTATGTAGTTATAAGAAAAATGTGTTTCCTACTTAAAACAATCCCATGACCTTTTTTGTACTATTATATTGCATCAAAAGCATTCGCTTGTAAATGGAGAGGAATTTACACTTCTTGGTATATAAATACCAAATTTAGATGAGAATTATATAAAAACTTTTTAATTATCTTACGCTGTGAATTTTTAGTTGTGTTAATTTATATTAATTCTAATTATTAATTGTTTTAAATAATAAAACATTTAATTTCTAATACCGTCCCCTTTATAGAATATTAAAAAATAGAATATTAACAATTTACAACCACCTTACTTTAGAGACAAACTATATTACAATAAAAACTTCCACACATACCATACAAGAAAGAAAGAAGATATTAGACAAAAAAAAAACAAATCCCAAACACAAAATTGTTTACATTTACAGTACCTATATATATATATATATAGTAGCTTTGTATATAGTAGCTTAGTAAATAGTGAATTAAAAAAAATGTAGGTACCTGAATTAAGAATATTGAGAGTAGGATATAAAAATTATGTATGCATTCAGTATTGAAAATAAGCAATATGTAAAAATATATAAGTTTATATTAGACCGCATGAAGTGGAACTATTTTAAGTTTAATAAATAAATGTACAGAGATTTCATTGTCTGTTAGATCAGCTAATTTGAATTTCTTCAAGATAATCTTGCAGTCGACGACTTGAGCATACGTTCAATATGATATCTCTTTCTTGATGTTTCTCACTGATGATAACGAAAGAGATGTAACACAAAACGTATATATTTACTATTCTTTCGTGAGTGAAGTTGAAATGAATGTTTACGGTTTTTTTTCTCTGTCTAACACATTGACAAGTTATTTGAAAGAAGAGTGACATTATCTGGATTCTGTATCTCGCTCGTTACAAGTTGTGGATTGTAGGATTCCCCTAATAATACAAAACAACGCTTTTCAAAAATGCCCAGGTATCTGATAAACTCAGAGAATTCAGTAGTTTTGTCGAACTTTATGAGTTTTTTTTTTAATATTTGCATAAATCAACAAAATAACATGATCGTTTTTCACATTTTTATGCGTTCCTAGAGATTTTTGGTGAGTTTTCTAGCGAGTTTTGATTTTTAGACCTGTCGAGACTATTGCTTTTCTTCATCGAGAAATGGATGACAATGGTATTAAATATTGTGCAGATTATAATCGATTGTGCGTTCTTCAATTCGCGGCAATAAGATGAATACTCTAAATGAGCATACAGGTGATATTTACTTCTATATTGAAAGCTAAATGGAATTGGAATAAGCCGGTTTTTAAAGTTTCACCATATTTTGACATGAATCATTTACGTGAACAATCATGTAAACGATTTATATTTAATGCTCCCAAAAAGAGTTTTTCTCCATGAAATGGCAATCAAGGTTAATTTTTGAAATTATAGTAGTGGAATGTTGCATGTTTGCAAATATTGCCCTCAATTGAGCTAGATTATAAATTTTATATTTTTTGATCATGTTCATAAAACTATCAAATAAGCTGTCATCAACGACATCAAACATATCTAAATGAAATAAATAATGTTCTAATGAATGACCTAATAATAATTATAGTATTTTCTCTTGCATTCTCTTAGAGAGCCCTTGAGGTGATTTTTCACAAAAGCGGCGCTATACAAATCATCAAATTATTATTATTACTATTATTATCTCATACCCCAGAGATAATACTAAAAATTATAATTACGTAGGTATATGTAAGTTATGTTTCTTAAACTAACTTAATATATACGACTGTGTTAAAAAAATTGAAGATCTGGAAATATTGAAAGGCTGATTAAAGCGTACACTTAGATGGTTTGGGTATGTAGAGTGGATGAAAAAAAAAGGTATTGAAAGTATAATATATGACGTGAAATTAAATGATAGAAGTAGTTGAGGATGCCTAAGTCATGGCACGTGAATAAAGCAAGAAGTGTGTGCCAAGATCGAGTTATTCGGCGGTTCGTCCTTTCTGCCCACCCCTTTGGGGACACGGTGTGATTGCTAGTTAGATAAACTTAAAACAATCTTATTAGTATGTACTTTAAAAAAATCTTTTATTTAAATTATGTTGTTTTTAGGCTATTATCAACTTGTAATTCTAATCATTACGATTATTCCTGCATTAGAGTTTCCCTTTTTTTAATATTTAATACTTTTCTGTAGCCCTACAATCAAAATTGTGTACAAGATAAAATTTTTTTTTGCTAAAGTTAGTTAAACGATACTTAACAAATTTATATTCATGTGAGCAGCACACAAGGGTTCGCACAACTGCTCCTAACCTTCTGGAGCAAGCGAGACTGTGTCATGCCAAATTGGGGTATGTTGTGAGGCTGATGGCAGAGGGGATGAGAAGGAGATGGGTTAGAGGAAGGTGGGGAAGTACCTGGCTATTCAAATCTGGTCACGAAATACGGCATAAGCCATTTCAAGCAATTTTTATACAAAAATCATATGTCTTACAGTGCTCAAACAATAAATTTATAATCAATGATTTTTAACAAAAATTACAATTAATTACTATAAATAGCTAAAATCAGCAATTTCCGCCAACAGACAACTAGGTGAGCGGTTAAGTCGGTCGCCAAAAGTATTGTTTAGTTACGGTGGTTACAGTTCAAATCCAACTTGTGCCGATTTTATTAATGTTTTCTTTTTAAATATTTCTCCACAGTTTTAATTATATTATAAAATTTAGTAAAACGGTTTATCGCCAACACTGTTTAATAATAATATTTTTAAATACATTTTTTAAAATGTATTTTTCCCGGTTTTATTTTTATTATAAATTTTAGTAAAACCG